>QYTT01079372.1:0-12313 GCA_006980735.1 Dasypogon diadema
TCAGTATTCAGAAACTGTGAAATCATTTGTTGGAATTTCAGATAATTAACTCCTCCTATAGTTATTTTGCCGTACTAAGAAATATGAACAATTGATGGAAGTCTCCACTGCACTGTGCACATGATATAATATAACGTTAAATTAGTTCAGGAATAAATTAGGAGAGTTCCTCTTTATATAAATAGTGTTGTTTTATTCCGCAATTTGATAATGTATAATATTTACTAGTTTTAATATATCACAATCCATTTCCAAGTCTCGCTGTAATCTATAATTATTATAATCCTAATAAAGTACTCCACTTGGTGACCAAACCCATTTCGTTTAAGTGAAAGAGTATTTTGCATAATGTAAGAAACAACCTTAAACGCCGTCTCAGGTGAGATATTAACACTGGTAAAATAAGAATTTTTCTATTAGTGGACTTCAAACCAAAGTAGAACAGCGTACACCAAAGAAACCACAGAAACAGCGTACCACGTGATGTTATCTCCAAATGTTTCCTTTTTTTAAGGTATTGCCTAAAATCAGGGAACAACCCTGCAATACACAGCTTAGGCGGAAAGAAATTAGAGAAAGGGAGATTGGGAAATTTTAACCTGACAAATGTTGCAAGTAAGCCACAATTTTTGGCATAAAATTATTACTTTGCAACACCCCAGTGGTTTCACAAGTACAATTCTTGTAAGTAGAATTGCCTTAACTACTGGTATCCAGATAAATCGCCATGTCCGGTGCTAGATTCGAACCTACGCCAACAGGAGAGAAAATTTGTATAGGTGTACCTCAGCAATCTCAACTACCAGCGTAGGTATTATATTTTCTTTAGATTGATATGACACTGTATTACTAAATTTATAGCCTCAATCAAACTAGCATTTGATAGTTCTTGAAAACTCAACGACATTTTCAATATTCCAATAATTCATAACAACAAAGATAATTCAGTAACTGTAAGTATTGAACGAAAAAATTTTTATTGAAAAACTGGTTCGGTGATACTGCCAAGAATTATAACTGCCGAATTTCATGATTAACATAACTAAAATATCATATTGACACCCTTTATCCTTTAGTAAAATAAAACTGTTTACAAAAAGGACCGAAGATTAAAACTACAGAAAAGTACCAAGTCGGGCACAAATAAATTTAACTGCGAAATCTGTTTTAATATTATGAAATTGTAAGAAAAAAATTATAATGGTTTTGGAGCTTGCAGAATAAAGGCTAAAATCTCATAAAAATTATTAAAGGATAAAAAGTACGTTCCCAAAAAAATTCAGGAAAATTTTTTTAACAGTGATGCCAAAGCTCAAGGGATACCTTATGATGCTATGCATAGCCTTGGCAGGAAGAAAAATGGGGATGTGGGGGTAGAAAAGTTAGGAGGTCGAGTGGAAATGTCGGTGCACATTCTGCTTAAATAACTGTAACCTATAGTCGACAGGGAAAACAAAAAATGGTAGTCTGTTCCATATTCGTATGGCTCAGCTCAAGAAAGCTTCTTGAAATTTCACTGTTCTGTTGGGTCTTGTCTCATTGACGAAAGGGTGAAAACGGCTCGTTGAGCGGGTATCACGTCACGCATAGGGATAAAATTACAAGGAATCAGACCAGAGATTTCGTTAGAACAATGTCCATTATAGTAACGATAAAAGAGGATTAGGCATGCGACATTACGTCGATGCTCCAGCGAATCGATTTTAGAAGTAATCGTTTCATCACCAATGAGCTTAAAAGCTTTTTTTTTTAACTTTATCGAATCCTTTTCTTTAATTTACTTCTCCCAACAAAAATTTCTTAAACTAATCTTATACATAAATCTTATCCAGATTTTTAACAATAGGAGGTAATAAAATGGACTTTTTAGGTTGTCCCCATAAGAAAGACCATCAATTTACCTAAGAATGCCTGAATTTTATCAGAACCATGGAAGTAATCCTTAATGGAAATAAGAAATGGTAACTCAAATCCTGTGCAAATGCTTGAATATTTGTTGGGACTCGAACTGCAATTTCAGGAGGAGATCGTTTTCATCCCTAATAGAAACCTAAAATCTGAATTGGAAAATGGTACACCCGTTAATCACATGTAAGAAAGGTCAATTTCCACCCTCGAACCTATTCATACTGGGAGAATTACTGGAGCAAGCAAGTATGCAGGCCTCTATTGGACGCATATTTGTGTTTATATTTGTCAATATATCTTATGAAGGTTTTATGATTTATGGAGTTTATGGGATTCATGGGTTCACATTAGACGTAAATCGGAAGGTACCTAAAAGCTACATCATGCAAGGACCTGATAATACCTGATGTTTCCTCACTTTATATCTGCAAGGACAATTTTCAGGAAGGAAGTATATAAAAGTAAAATTCAATTTGCAGTTGCAGGTAAAATATTTGAAATGTGATAGTATGGAGAATTAAGTGTAAACGTTACTCCCACTAATAACTGACTGAATTTAAATGGATATGGAAATGCAGAAGAACATAAATTCTTTTGCCCTAATTCCTGTGCCACATAATCTAAACAACTGCTTACCTGGAAGTGTTTCATTTCAGAACAAATTTCATTATGTTACCTCAATACCAAAAAATTTTACACTTGATACTATTACATTATCCTCAAGGTATTTAAAGTCTTCTTTGCTATAGTTTTAGTTCGCCTAGTTCGAAAAATGAAGTCCCTACATATGTCGTGCAGCTGTCTAAATAAGCAAATCATATTCGGCGATAGTTCAGACCAGATGTGTGCCATCTTGATGAGTCCCAGGTCCAGGTAGTAAAAAATACTTGTACTTGAATTTTCTGGTTATTGGAAGTAGTAAATAAATTCTAATCCTGAACAAATCCTTAACTACCCTAAGAGGAAGGAATTACATAAGAATTCTCTTCCATCCATGTGTGTATGTGTGAATTGCAAAGAAGATGAATTTTCTACCTGATTTTTAACACGGCGAAAAATCCATTCTAAATTCCAAGAATGGAATGCAATATTCCATTTACCTAAAAATTTTGTCTTGTCTAATATACTTTACTATATAAAATTCTTTACGAACCCTACAAAGGACGCATAGGTAAAATTTTCAGCTGCAGGCAATTTCTGGTCAAACAGCTGCTTCGGCTTAAAATATGGTCCTCAGGTCTGGAGAATTTTACATGCTAGGTGAGGGTAAATTAGATTAGTTTACAATTTAGAAGCTATATAAATACCCAGGCTATTTGGATAATGGATTCAGTACCAGTATTATTTTCTTGAAATTATACAGTAGTAGAAATGTAGGCTCTATACACAATGGGGTAAAATCACTTCTGTACGCAAAATCATTTACAATATCTTGTTAAATATCGCAATTTCCTAAAATATTTATTTTGTTTTTTTAGGTAATGGTAAGAGAGAAGAACTCAGACAGTTTTAGTCGAAGGAAGGTTTATTAATTAACTTTCCGGGAGAAAGCCTTCTGTACTGCTGTTGGGACATCAAGGGAAACCTAAGTAATACTGGTGAATTCGAGGTCATAGTTCATCACTTTCAAGTCACTTCTCTTCTAAATATATTTAATACATAATAAGTATTCATATATGTGTTGTATTATATATAAATACTCAGAAAACTTATCAATACTTATGATACAAAATTTGGGTTGTAGGCTCGTTTGTATATACAGAGAGATAAAAGACTGACTGTAGACTAGGTAAATATTTGTCTAATTAAGGCATATTTTATACTATTTCTAATATTTCAAAATAATCTCATAATCAATGTTTAATAAATAAAAGTGAAAATCTTAAAAAATTTTCGTGATATTTGAGTTTAAGCCTATGGTCACAATAATTACCATACCACAGAAATAGGAAGGTATTACATTATTTATGGTCTTATTATTTTACACGAATCTGATTGAATTCAGTTTATCAGCAGTGTAATGAGAATTGGGGCGATAAGTTGATCTAATTTATTATTACTAAGGGCTTAGTCTTTTCAACGAATTCCGTAAGTGAAATTGTGGAATTAGGAGTTCGAATTAATTATAGATGCAAGATTTCAAAGTTAAAACTATAATAATAATAAAATATTTCGAACTTGAGCAATATATGGCTTTTACTTTCAGGAGTGCCACAGGGGTCTATTTTAAGTCCACTATTATATTCTCTATATATTAATTACTTAATAAAAGTACCTAAACAATATATGCTGATGACATCCAAATTAGTCTATCAATTAGCTCAGATGACTTTAATGCGAATATAAATAAAATGAACGCAGACTTGGAATTTGTTCGTGATTGGGCAAAATTGAACTATCTTACATTAAATCCTGCGAAATCGCAGTGTATTGTTGTTTTTAAACAGTATATTGATATGTCACAACTACTCGGTGTACTTTGTGTTACCTGGGCTGGATTAAAAGGACTATGACGTTATGCAATTTATACTCCTAAGGATACTAGGACTCATTTAGTTATGTTTATTTCTCTGCTGCTGTCGCTGTTAACATTTAATTCTGAAGTTTTCGGGAACCGAAATAGTGCATGTCGAAATAGAGTCAAAGTCGTATTCAATTCCTACGCTAAATGTATCTATAAGGAGACCATATTTCGTTGTTTTCTAGAAGTACACTACTATGCTCACTTGATAGTTATTTTAAATTCAGAATAAATTACATGATGTTTAGAATTATAAATGGATTGTATCCTTGTTACTTGCGCGACAAAATAAGTTTCATCATGTCTGCTAGTACTAAGCTATTACTTGTGTCCCGTCATAGGCTGCATTTTAGCACGCGTTTGTTCTTTACACCTTCCATCATGTGTTAAACCACATTCATATAAACTTTTTTAATTCAAGTCCATATTCGATTTTTTAATTATTTAACATTTGGTGTTTTTCCAAAGAATTTTTGATAAATTGACCCAAAAGTCTTCAATAGGTCGTGCTGCTAGTATCTTCGGCAGATTCACACTTTTCGGTATAAAGCATATTTCGATCCGTAATGGTTTTCTTGTAGTGACGTAAAGCCAAATCCGACCAAAATATTATTTCTGCATCCCAGGACTTTTTTCTTTTATAAATTTAAGTCGACCGAATCGATATTTTCTCTGAAAACATATTTCAATATTTTCTTTCAAAATATTAAATTAAATATTATTTGAGGTTTTTTTCGTTACGTCAATAATGACAGGGTTTTATCTAGAGAAGGTTCTTGATGTTCTGCTCTAAAGCATATATTAGAAAAAGTTTATTAGTTTTTTTTCAAAAATCCGTTTCCATATCAAATCCCAACAAATTATTATTTTTAGTGTATTTGTAAAATAAATTCTAGAATCTTTAAACCAAAAAAAAGAAAAAAATTTAAACAGAATTTATAAAATAAAATTTGGGGTGCTTGGTTTATATAATAACACTTTTTTCAAGACGGATTTAGAAAATTACCCATGAATCTGTTTATCCAGATTTTTTTCTAATAACAGACAGCTGCAGATCTATAAAGATCACTATAAGAAAAAAACTTGGTTTGGAAATTGCCTTAGATATCCTTAAAACTATATACAAAGTTCATGGAAATAGTAACCTAAATCCTAAACAAAACCTCGACTATTTTAAAGCTAAAGAATGAAAGGTGGTCTCTTCTATCCATAAAACCAAAAGTATAATCGAAGCTGGAACAAGATCAGCAGTGAATTGCAAGGAAAATGAATTTCCCCTTGAAAAACCTACCCTTTTTCCCCGAAATTTCTTGAACTAAACATAAAAACCTATATACCTGGAAATGTTACATTGCCTAACAAAATTTCACCATATGACGTCCTTTAGGAATTTGTATACAGGAAGGGATGTACCCTGTAAAATTCTCGGATGCAGGTAATTTGCCGGTCAAATATCTGCAGCTGCATGTATCGAGAATTTTACATGCTGTCTGAGATAAATAACTTTATATTTATTTACCATTTAAATTTGTATAAATACCCTGATTATCTGGAGAAAAAGAGTCAGTTCTGTCATATCTTCTTGAAGCCATGGAGTAGTAGTGTAGTAGCAGCCCTATTCGCATTGGAGTTCAAAATGTTAGACTGCCTACAGTTGGCTAAAATTGCTTGCATTCGGTTTAAGTAGTGAACTCCTTCTGAATGGTGAACATGGACCTATGCAGTTTTAAATAATTACTAGTAGCAACTGCTAACTATAGGCACAAGGTAAGTGCTTTTACAATTTTTCAATCGAAATTTTCTTGATTATATTCAATTGTAATATTTTTTTGTATTTATTTATAAAGAGCTTCATAGAACTAAATTGATTACGGGTTTGTTACTGGAAAATTATTTTAACTGCTGCTGTTCAGGTATGTCGATACGTTTAAGTTCCTCGATGAGTGTTCTCAGTTCGGCTAGCATCGTTTCGATAGTAACGTGTGTCAGTTTTTTGTTTTTACTTTTTTTTTTGATTAGCTATTACTTATATTTTTCTCGTTTTGTGATTGCATTTCCCTCTTTAAAATTTGTTATTTGTTTCAGTGCTTAGACACTACCAATCCGAACAGATTATCTTCCCTTATCTTATTTTTAACTATTTGTTCTAATGGACACTGTAGAGAAGCTCTGGTGTTGTCTGCCATAAATTCAAAATCTTCCTCCTAAATATTATCTTATAGTTGCTTAGTTTCATATTAAGACAAAACTGAAACATTTAAAAAAAAATTGCACATGCCAAGTTTCTCTTTCCGAATTCAAAATTTTATCGACATCAGCGTATCGCAAAGGTCATCAACTTCATTATTATTTATTTCATTGTGAATATAAAGCCCGATTCTGTGTGGAAAATCGTTTACAATTTTACTAAAATTCATGTTATTGTTAGAAACTGTACCCAAATCTAAAGTCTAAACTAATTGCCAGAATTTGCTTTAATTTATTCTAAATAGTAATAGAAAATTCCGATTTGTACTTAAACTCGACTCTCGTTATCAAAATGACTCCTGTTTTCATCACAACTTTCTAAACTATTTATTTTCCTTTATTTTCAGATAACCTGTTTTGTTCCAAGGATGATTTACCAGTTAAATCTCATTCGGCGCTGAAGCCTACGAAAATAACATATATATACTATATGATCATAAGGTGCATACCCTGACGATGCATCAACACTATGATGGAAACTTTTTTATATATTTTATTTTGCAAAAAGCTATAACTAACAGGAACCTTCCAAAACTGGGCGAATAGAAAATGAAAGTGGAATAAATAAACAAAAAGTGGGTCAATCTTTCGTCTTAAGCTTATGCGAGAGATGGAGTTCATTTCTATTATTTGAGAGGTTTGGAGGCGAAGCCTGAATTTTTGCCTTTGAGACTGTATGCTCACATCACTCAGAGCCTGCCTGACTGCTGCTGATGTGATCGTATAGTCTCAATTTTGGCTTTGGGTACTAATCTTATGACTAAACATCAAGGGAATTACAGTAGGGGTAATTGGGGAGCACGAACACAAACACCTATTTTTATTATTTTTTTGTAATTTTTCTAAATTTTACAATTTTTTTTACATTTTTGGTATGTTTATATAGTACTTACCAACTGCCTAGCCTGCAATCAGTCTTTTATCTCTCTGTATGTACAAATGAGCATACAGCTCAAATTTTATATCACAAGAATTGATGAGCTGATAAGTGTATTTATGTACATCATATATAAATACCTATCTACTAAATGTACCCAACGGAGAAGTAACTTGAATGGAATGAACTCATGTCTATGATTGTTGTGAAATTAGTCTGAAATTTCAACTCAAGACTTAAGCTAAGACCACGGACCCACCGGCATCGCTCTTGTTTTTCCACTTTCATTATTTACTTAAAACTATTGTAATCTTTATGAATCACATAAAGAAAAATTGTAAACGACTTTTTTGAACAACTCTTATGTAATAGCAAAACGCATATTTTATAACAATTGTAATGCTTTGTAACTTTGTCATATAAATGTTGTATTATTCACACAAAAAAAAACAAAAATCTCTGTTTATCAAATAAAGCTGAAAATCCAGAAAATATTTACCGTATTTGATTTTGAGTATTGTCACAACCATTACAGAAGTATGCGAAAATTATTGCTTATTGTATGAGCAGTAGTAGTAGCAGTTCACCACAGAAATAACAACGTTATATATTCCTTGTGTTCAAAATATTTGATCAAAATCAGTTTATTTCGCAGTGAAATGACAGCTGGAGTGATAAGTTTTCCTCTTTTATTGTGGCTGAGAGCTCAGTCCATGAATTGTCTAAGGCCTAAGTGAAATTATGAAGCAAGAAGTGCAAAATAATTATATATGGAAGATGGAAATTTGAAAATATTAAAGTATTGCGAAAAATTATACCTCCTCTTCTGTAAATAATTATGAACAAGTGCCACGTACAAATTTTAAAATAGTTATCAAGTCAGATATGCTCGTGAAGTTCCTATGAAATTTTGTGTGAAGTACCACCATTTTAGTGAAAGGAATGATAGTAATGGCGTTTCCGCAAAAAATCTTGAACTTATGGACATGGACCAAAGTTATTTTCATTTGTTTTTTTTATTCTTTCTTTTCTTTCAAGCCGCTAAATTTCTGTGAATTGTGTGTGATAACAATAGGATATTTTAAATATTTGAAAATGCTAATGAATTACACCTACGCTTGGTAAACGGAGTGGTTGATCATAAGAAAGTTGGGTTCGAGCAAGTTCAATATTTTCTATCAAAGTCCATTGGATACTTAAGGGAATCCAAGGTACCTTGTTATACCAATCCTTAGGGTTGGCTGTAGCTCTGATAGTAGCTGTTAATTGCCGGTACAAACTCTCTATGGATCTATTTTGATAATTACTAAGCACTTTTATAAACTCTTTAAACAACAAAAATTCAAACTGACTCTGTTTGTTTATTTTAGGCTAAAAATATTTTTATTGTTTGGATAAAATAAATTATGAATGCAATCAAAAACATGGCCTGTTAAATCTCTACAGATTTCGTACAGAATTTCTCGACAAAACCTAAAATGCACCATCGGTCCCTTTCACCTGCCTGATGCAGTTCATCAAGGAAGCAATGTCCTCAATATTTATATCTTTTTGCCAAGAGTGACGGTTGATGCGCCCGCCAGCCATTCCCCGCGATAATAGAAACCTAAAACCTTAGAGATATCTTATTATTTTCTTAATTATTTGTCGAGAGTCGTTTTTCTTAACCATATCTAAATAATATTTTCATTTCATTTCAGTACCAATGTAACGAGACTTCACTACCTCAATACAGTCACAGCACTGAAATAAAAGTAGAATTCCCTTCAATATTCATTAAGTCAGGTCATCTACTGGCCAATGTTTTTTTTTCTGTTTTATTTGTCGCCTTTCCAATTCCACTTTGAGGGCAGTTTTTTAGTCCTTTCATGAGTAAAACTATTATGCGCCATTAGCAGGTATCGCTGATTCCCTTGCGATTCGAGCACTTTGACTAAATTAATCCCTTAATTGTTTTTCACCCCTTTCACTTATCAGTTGAATAGTTAACCCGCCTCCATAGATTTTCATTCAAATGTTAATCCCAGAACGCAACTTTGACCGCCTTGCCCCTCCTACTCTTTTTAACCGTTTCATAGGTGAATTAAGCATTGCATGACTAAAGCGATAAAAGAAGAAGATATCAAAAAAATGGCCGCACAAAGGCAGGGAATTATATTTTTATCGTTATCCTTGATGACGGAAAAACGTTGGTATGAGGTGAATTTGTTTTACCAGCCACTGCCACAGAATTTTCCTGTGAGAAATTCTGTTTGTGCGAAGCTGGTGAGTCGTGCAATGTCAACGAGGTCATTTCGTATTCATAACTCTTCTAGCGTGTCACGCTATAATTGTCAAAAACGTTGAAACGAAAGCAGAACCGCAACTGGACTTGGACGAATGAAAATGACTAAATTCACTATTCACAGGAAAACTGAAGGAGGATTAAAAACTCACAAAAGGATTCACTGCTGTGCTGACTGTGACACTTGCTATCGGAAGAGGCACTCCTTAATGAACCACTTAACTCACCGACAGAGGTGTTAAATGAACTACTCTTCACCAACTAGTCCTTCGATAACCTGTTCGAAAATCTGCGACATTGTAACGTCATAACTGGGTGTCGGGGTTCAGTTGAGTTCGGCCGACCTCCTAAAATACGACCCTCAATCACGAACTTATCTTCCGACTCCATGGAAGTAATAACCACTTACCACGTCAACAATAACAATAATTATAGTTATTTTCTCAAACAACGTTATCCGTGGAAAATCAGCTTTTCTGCCGCGAAAAGTCACAATTATCACTGGCATTGGAAGGCGTCGAGGCGTTGAAGGGTTGTCGTTTCACGAAAATGAATTGTGGGACTTTAAAACGAACTGGGGTTTGCCGTGAAAATATTTTATTTCAGTTATTGGAGCAAGTGCCATTTATTCGCAGCAAAATATTGCCCACTGGCGTGTACTTTTCCCGGTTTTCCTGGCTTCTGTTACAAAATATACCTTGTAAACAAAATAACGAAAAATTGGAATTTCTCTGAAACAAAATCATGAAAATTATTATTATTATTTTTTTTTTGCAAGCAAAGCGGCAAAATCTTTATCGTGGGGAATAATAGCTTAGGTAAGAGAGTGGTTCCATAACTAAAATTACCGACTACACAGGAGCATAAAACTATTAAAAAGCTACTGAATTATGACTCCAAGGAATGTTTAACCAAAGCGGACGATACCGGCAAACTTTCTACGGAGACCAATAGTCGGACTATATTTGAAGTTATTACCCGGGACTATACTCCGCACCAACTTCGCAGATTTCCTCGTCCATGGTTGAATTTCTCCAAATTGTTCTTGAAGAAGATATGAAATTGTTCTTGAAGAAGATATGTAGCAGTGACATACGTCGAATATTAGTTGGCATTTGATATAAAAAAAAATGTTCCCAGTGTGAAATCTTTTAGTTCCTAGAGATTGAAAAATTGCCAGAAAAGCTCAACGAGGCTGCCCCGGGCTTTTAAAAGTTTATCCTGTTGTCTGTTGAACTTAAAACTAGAGAAAAAATTATTTTTCGGGTTTTACATCCAAGCTCCATCTTAAAACTTGAAAAACGCAACTGTGGTTATCCTTGCAGACCCTTTTATAGTAATTTTCTGCAGTTTCACGTAGGAAAGAAGAATTTGTAATATTTCTTGAATACCCAAAATTAATATAGGTATTAAATTCTGACATCAAAATACAAATAATCCCCAACTACATGATATGGGGTAGAATTTAAAGTGCGTATACCTACGACTTTCCTTCTTAACATTCTCAGATAAGACTAGAAACGTTTCCTGCTTGTCAAACGTAATTTGCATATTTCTTGTGCTGAAAATGAATTGGAACGCCCTTATTATTAATTGTCTGTCGTTGGCAATCTTTTATTAAACTGTATAACTTCCTTAAACATCCCCCTCACCCCTGAGGTGTATTCATTGTAGTGTGAAACGTGTGCCCTTAATTAGACTCTGTTAATCATGTCATGCGTGACACGTACTCATTGTGCTAATTTGATTTTCTTGGTAAATTAATATGGCAAAAAAAAGAGACGGTCCTGTGTTCACGAGATTTTATTTTATTTGTTTCCTTTTTGAATAATTTTATTCGAAAATATGAGAATGACTTTTCACGCTATTGTAATTTAATATCAAAGAATTCACAATTTTCTAACCACCTAGTCGAGCTACTGAAACCAAAGATACACTCCATCCCCAAGTATTTGTATCTTTTTGCCGAGCCGGATAGTGACACAAGAAGTGTGTCACCATTTCCACCTCTTCTTCGCATTCCCTACCCTCGGCAACATTCCTGAAGATATTCAAAATGCTGTAACTGAATTTACTGATTGACATGGATTTTGTAACACTAATTTACTGTAGCAGCCAGTGGTCCTTAGTCGTTGTCTCATAGCCAGAAAAATATCGATATTTGGTAGAGTGTAGAACCACATGAATCATTCCACTAATTATCACTTGAACTCCGGCTCGAAGGACCAAAGATAATGTGATCTGCGCACATGGAAATTATTGGTGATTGAATTAGAGCGGGGAATCAATTCATGGAGGATATGTTTCATTCCCTCCATTAATTCCTTATGTAAGATCCAGGGTTCGACCATACCTACAACATTCGTAATACCTTCTTAAACCTAACAGTATTGACATGGAATATATTACCTCTATATTCCATAAACTTTCAGGTGGAATGAGAATTAGTATCTATTACACTCATTTCTCAGATAAA
>QYTT01079373.1:8482-18557 GCA_006980735.1 Dasypogon diadema
AGCCCTGTAGACGTCGATGCACAAAATCCAGGATCTTCCATTTCAGTAACAATGTCTTCCTCATCGCTGGAAGTTGTTTCTGTTTCGATAATTGTATTAGGTTGCTGGTATTGGATGCTTCTCATTGTATGGAAGGGATGAAGTTTCGATGTAGTTTATTGAGCCATTGTTGCGAGAATTATATTCTGTAGAAGGTTTTCCGTAGATTTAGAATTATGATCCGTCTGATCTGACCTTGATAAAGTTTAAGTGACTTTTAAACTTTTGGCTAAAGTCAAAATTCAACTTTTATTTTTGGCTTTTAGTTTTTCGGGCAAAATTAAAAGTAATTTTCGCTTTCTTTAAGACATTATAAACTTTTCTACCTTATGTAAATACAACAGAAGAATGATGTGGATCATTTAATGCCTTATCGATGGTAACTTTTGCTCAAAATGTAACGTCGCGTTACTTTAATAACTTTTATTTCTGTGTAAAAAAATAAACGTCGAGAAATAACTTATTTTTAACCGAAAAATATTAAAATCAAAGAATAACTTTTTGTGTTTGACTTTTATTAGAAAAAGTCGTAGTCAGTTAGGGTCTCTGTATAAAACATGTGACATCCATGATTTATCCTGGTTTTTCACAGCAAGTCCAAAATTTGATATGCCGACTTAATATTTGTCGTTAATGTCTTACTTTTATTTATTGCAATAAATGAACCACAAACGTATCAAAAATTCTTCGGGTTAGTATTACACCTGCGAGGCATTGTTATAGTTTAAGAAAATAATCAAAGATTTATCACTTTATAGGTTTTAATTTCGGTTTTGTATTAAAATGCAAAATATTGCTCTTTAGTCTATTTTCCTTAAAATCCACACTTCAAATGACTATTTTTTCCGGATAATGCCTACTTATATTACTCGATTTTTATGGTTACTTACCCCTTCCATAGCATTTACTAACTACCCTTAAAATAGAAATGCGGGGCAATAAACCTTCACACATTTTCAATTTCCTGTTCGAGTTCCTGTATCTTCACTAGTAGAAAAATCTTCGTCGCCCTATAGAAAAACAGCAAATTGCTATTGACAAGAATAACCAAAAAAACTATGATCAATTTTGCCTATAAAACAAATACATATGTCATAATAATGTTAGTCATTTTGGATACAAAAGCCTTCTCAGAGTTTGTGAAGAAGTATGTCTTTGGGCTTTTCTTCCAGTATAGAATAATCAAATATATTCATAATGAGCCAACGAACCGAAAATCAATGAAATGGCGGTCGATCACTTTTGCTGGAACAGGGACGATATATGAAATCATTGCTCCTGCTAAAATTAGATACCCGTATCCTATTTACCTATTTAATTTCAGACTAATTAGTAATACTAGGAGATCCCTGTGCAATTGCACAAATTGAAGGTATATGGGTGACATAATGTTTTTATATGTTCAAAGCGCGTTTTTTTCAGGGGTTTCCCCTGTAGGCCTAATCCTCCCATGCAAGGAAGCAATAAAAAGACACTTGCAAAATATTTTACCATGCAGAATAATGAAATGAAAAAAGTTCCAATAAGTCCATATATTGCATACTTACCGGTGGCAAACTCCGAACTTAACACCAAAGTTACCCAAGAACGCAACCCTAAAGTAATGAACACAACCCCGAACTGATGCGGATCAGTGTTGCCATTATAAAATTTCAAGAAAAGCTCGATGAAACTCCATATAAAAAAGTGGCTGAAATACGGAACCGGGAGCTTTCTTTGTATAATTAATATATAGATTACATTTCTTCACCAAAGTCATGGAATGAAAATGATAGCAAACAAAAATTAACTAAGTTTGTCGAGAGTTACAATTTTTTGTTTGAATATCAATTCAGTTTTAGAAAACATAATCTTTTTAAAATATCTCAAAGATGTACGTACCAAAATGAATAAAAATGGGACGACTGCTCATCAAGATCAATTGAATTTCCCCAAGATATTTAATATTGTTCAAAAACTCTATGAATTATTTAGGTTGACTAAACATGCCATTGATATGCTTGTGTGTTATATTTCAAAGCGTGTTTAGTGTGTCTTAGTGGAATGGATTGGATCACTTAATTCTATGAGGTGGTGTAACTTAGGGTTTTATCTTAGTACCCTATTATTTTCTCTTTATGTAAATGCAGTTGTTGCATTTGATCCTAACAATACATCGCAGCGTCCAAATCTGCAAAAACAACAACACAAAGAATTATTAAATTTTTGGAAAAATTTATTTAATACTTATCTGAACATCTTTCCTATGTAGTGCTTCATTATTGTGTCACCTCGCTAGTAGGCTTTTGCTTAAAAAACAAGATAGTATCAAATTAGTTAATTGAATTGGAAAAATGTAAACAAAGTATTTCATATAAAACTCAACGATAAAGAAAACGAATTCACATCATAAAACATCACCACATTAAACACTGAACATGAAAGTAAAACCAGTATGACATAAAGGTATATAATAAAAGTTGGTATTACTCGGCAAGAATTTTGTCCTCATTTACAAATTGTCGACTATAGTTGACACGATTAGCGATTAGCCGAGATGGCAACATTTAAAAGTTTGACTGCTTTCCGAAAATCCCTTTCAAAATCCTATCAATGAATTGAAGAAAGAGATACCATATTGAAGGATAGAATGATAAAGAGGACCATAAAAGGCCAGGACGATAAAATACTCCTTTGTCTTGCCTTATATTTTTTCCCAATTCAAATATTGTAATCGCAACCGCTTTAAAAATTAAACTTTAGGCTTAAATTGAGTTCGGTGATATCTGCTAAGGATACAGGATCGATCTTTTGAAATTTGTATGTTTTTTTTCCAAGTCCTCGAATGTAATGGCAAATACTGTAGAAAACCCCAAATCATTTTATTCGTCGCATATTTTTTTTTTGTTTCTCGAATTTATGTGCAAGGACATAATTATTCACATTAATGCTGTATTACCAAAAGTATTGTGAAGTGAAGTTTTTTTTTTAACTAAATCAGCCCATTAGATCTGTGGTCGAGTGTGGTAACTTGCAGGAGAATCAATTCGGAGTTGTAGGTTCGAATCTAGTTTTGTGAATTGGTTTTTTCAATTAATTTTTGATATTGTGATTAATAGTTCATACCCGTGATCTGAATCCTTTAAGGATATTATCCTTTGAACACGAACACAGTAATTGAAAACTGTTATATATATATTGACATATTTTGGGTTGCGTTTACCATTTACGAAACTGCATATAACTCTCCTCATCTCAGTGAATTATTTTATTTTTAATAATAAACGTACCAGCTCAAAGAGTGGATAAGATACATACGCTTAAAAACTTAGTAGAATTTTTTTGAATATCTTTATAATGTTTTTAAATGATAATTAACTGTGTTATTATATTTTTGTTTCAGTTACCTGTTGCTGATCCGTTCTTAGAGAAATTTAGTGTATCGGATTTAGGTGAGTACTCAAAAATGTTCATAATAGCTTTACAATTATTTTTATGAAAGTAATTTTATGTGAAAAACCAAGTTTATTTATCTTTTAGAAGTTCAGTTGACGACAACAAAAAAATTAAAGACTTATAAACTTTAAATTTTCCGATAAATGATTACAATTTCTGCTTAACATTGCAATAACATCGCATTATGTAATATTTTCAGATATTCTCTAAAATTTTGGCCTACCAAAGTTCCATGGTTGCTGTACACATTTCATTTTAATACATTTTTGTGTAATATCTGACCAAATTTATTTAGCGTTTATTAACACTCGTATGGAAAATCTGATAAGTTTTCCTCTTTTTTTCATTGCGAAACATACCATTACATTTTTTGAACATTAACCCAACTTTATTTGATTTGATGTTAATGAAAACTGCTATTCTATTAATGAAAACTGCTATTCTATTAATGAAAACTGCTTTTCTATTATCATGAATCCCGCAGAGTATTTGGTTATTTTTGCATACATGAATCTCTTATTAAGAATCAAAATATTATCTGACTCTGTATGAAAGCATAGGTTTTCACTTTCTATCGCGTTTACCAGAGTTGATAATTTTCTTGTAGGCATACTAATTTTCGGCTAATTTGCAAGTGAAAAAGTAATGCCAAATTCTAATAAAATTGTTTGTACTTAACATGAAATTTCTATGTGTATGGAAATAGAAGTCGTCTACTTATATAATCCAGAGGAAGATATTCAGCTCTAATTTCATTTTCATATTCCTCCCACCGCCTTTTAAAAATGAACGTTTACCATACTTCTCAACAAGTATAGAAATATTTTTGATTATTAACAACAAAATAATAACAGAATCTAAATCTTACATATTTGGTCGCCGAACAGATTTTTCTGTCAGCTTCTATTTAGCAAGTATTTTGTATATCGTGCAGATCAGATACCACACTTATTTTTTTGTATTTCTCTCTTGTTTAAAACGTTTTTAGTTGTATTTTCTGAAAAAAATTAAGCTAAAATATGTTTTTAGGTTACCTGCATATAACCACACTTATCTATTTATCAGAAATATCTTTTTTCGACTCGAAAATTACTTCGAAGAGCACTTTCCTACATGTGGGTCGGACAATCTCATGGGAAGTTTGTCATTTCTTTCTTACAGTAAGGTCAGAATAGATTTCCGGATGCTTCACACATTGAAATAAAAATCTCAAATATTAAATTCATTTCGGAATTTCAGTTTTAATAAATGTTTTTAAAACGGTTTTAACTAATTTCGAAAGTTGTTGAACGTTCAGTTTCAAGCTCCTTCGATCAAGTCAAGAAAGTTAGCTCTTAATTTTCCGGGACCTATGTATCTATTACTGCCAAGAAAAAAACCAAACAAACTAGTACGTAGGGTTGTATTATTTATAATAATTGTACTGAAGGATAAGGGAAACCATCTTAACTTTTATTTTTGTAATAAAATAAGTCCTAAGATAAGCCTTGGATTTTTGATTCAATAACACAAAATATCTGAAAAAGTGAAAGAACTTACATAATTGCACAGCCCTCAAAATTT
The DNA here is from genome assembly GCA_006980735.1 of Dasypogon diadema. Classification (NCBI taxonomy): domain Eukaryota; kingdom Metazoa; phylum Arthropoda; class Insecta; order Diptera; family Asilidae; genus Dasypogon; species Dasypogon diadema. Next base: position 13,520 of record QYTT01079373.1, read on the forward strand.
TTGGAATGCAAAAAATGAATTTTTAAGGACATATTAAAAGCATTCAATATCTCCTTTTACTATTTCCTTAAAATTTTGGGCTCGATAATTGCCGAGAAAATTCTAAGTTACATTTTTTATTGCCCTCCATGCTTTTCTCTGCAGTTGACTTAAACCAGAGTCAAATTCTTTATCAGACATGAGCATTCTGACATCTGGTCCCACAATTATACCTAAATAGAAAAATTTAAGCACATATTTTTAGTTATAGGTCATTATACGATAAAAGTATTAACGAATCTTCTTTTAATTTTGCTACTCTAAGTTTTGGAAACACAGTTTTTAACACTAAACCGACCATGCCTGTCATTTTGACCGATTGACATCTCTTTCAATTACATTATTCAGCGTAATATTTCTATCTCAGTTGTAAGCAGCTCAGTAGGTTTAGTGTTAAATGCAGCAATTCGTCCCTTTGCTTGTTAAGCGACTTAACACTAAAAATATCGAGTTGCTTAAAATTGAGATAGAAATAATACGCTGAATAATGCAAATGAAAGAGATGTCACCGGTCAAATGACCGATGTGGTAGTTTTAGTGTTAATGAAGTTTTTTTTTTTAACTATTCCTAGTTTAATATGCAATGGAGGTAAATAAATTTTTTCGTTTGGAACTAAAGGAATAGCTACAATATTCTTTTCAGTTAATGATCTTATAATGATTTGATCTATCCCTTGAATTCCATTCACATAAAAAGCAAGAATGCTTTGTATAACTCAGCTGCAGACCGCGAACCAAACAGATGATTTTAAGATCTCTGCAAATATGCCATTGTTATTCTGAATATTTTATTTTATCCAGCAGCATTATATTGTTTCATCTAAGTTTCTAGGTGTACATGTCTCTTCCTTTGTGCAGTTACATTTACTCCTGGTGCTAAAATATTCCATTGCTTTAATCGAGAGCCCAAAAGTTCAGCTTTTAGTTCATAATCGGAGTTATTTACTCCGGATATCCATGTGAATCCTCATAGTAATCTGTTCCTCCACTGCCAGTAGATGTAAAGGGACATTTGGATTGAAGTAACTTCGTGTACTGCTGCGGCTGCTTCAGGTAAAATTGTCACGGGAACATCTTCACTATGCAGTAATAGTGTCAGCACATTAGGAACACTTTTTAAAATTAATTTATTTTTGGTTTTCGTTGAATGACTAAAAACATGGTGAATGCAAAAGTAGCACATACTTTCATCCTGTTTCTTTACTTCCGCCGCCAAAAGTGTTGCTAATGTTGAAATGAAATCTTTTTTTTGTTTTGGTAAAAATTAATATACTATTGAATTACTAGGTAGGTATTGCTACTGAATCAACTGAAATTCTTGAACATGAAGTATTAGGGTTACCTTAGGAGCATACAAAGCAAAAGTGTCGATACTCTCAAGCAACAACGTAGTTTTCGACTCTGTCCCCCATTTTTTAACATCTTCAATTTGGGAAGATTTTGGGCTTTTACGGCATACATACAGAAATTTGGTCATTACATTGAGGACAGTTTTTTTAGTAATAAAATTGTCTCAAGTTATTACACAAAAACTAATAAAGCAGTACTTGTCGAAATTTCGGACCACAAGTAGTGCTAAGATACACAAAAGCAACAAAAATTGAATTGGTAGCTATAAAAAATTTATAAAAATTTATAAAAATTCGAGACATTTTTCGAAGTGAAAGTGGGACAAAGAAATGTTACTTGATGAATATTGGCAAAAAGTTAGGCATATTTGTAAAATTCGTTATAATTTTACATGAAATTGTGGTCATGAAATTAATAAGAAGAACTGGAAAAATGAAAAAAGTGTTCGTGAAATTGCAGAAGTAGACGAGCAACTGGTTGGTGGTGGTGTACATAATGTTATAAGTTTAATAAGTGAAGTATAAAAAAGTAAATTCTGACAATGAGACCGTCAGGAATGCACTACGTATGCATAGTTTCATGGGTGAGCTGCAAGACGTAAACTATACATTAGTAAGGTAAATAAACTGAAGTGCTCACAATTCGCAAAGCTGTACGCAATCAAAGACATATTTTTTCATAAATATTTATTTGAGTTAGCTCTTATTTATAATCTGTGTAATTGCTCTAATCTAATGGACGTTGTAATGGACAATCATAAGATCTCAATGCAAACCAAACACACTTAAGCGGAACCCTCGGGTTATTTGAGGGTTGCTACTCCAGGGTTAATGCTGACCTAGATGAAATCTACAAATAGTCTGTCAATAAGAGGCTTTCACTCAATCCCTCTAAATCCCAGTATGTGGTCATATATATACCGCATCCTCTGATCTGGATGATTTTCTTCCTATCATGCTTAATAATATTTCAGTACCGTCTGTCAACTGTGTTTTTAACTTAGTAGTAAAGATCAACAGTCGTCTAACATGTTGCAATCAGATCGTGGCCGCTCTTGGTAAAATATATGGTGGATTACGTAGACTATGGCTGTCAGCTGGCATTCTATCTTTCAATTTGCACTTAAGGCTTGTAAAAACGCTATTTCTGCCTCTTTTTAAGTTTTGTAAGTTGTAATATCGCTTTTAATGATTGCATACGATTCGTTTTTGGGTTATGCCGATCTGCGCATGTGTCACCTTTTACATCATCTATTTTGGAAATGGGAAGATTGGAAAAGTGAAAGATGGGAGGATTGGAAGATGGAAGATGGGAAGGTGGGAAGATGGGAGAATAAGAAGATAGGGGTAGGAAGATGATAAGGTGGAACATGGTGGAATTACGGGTATCCCGGGCAACGTCGGGTACGGGCAAGCTAGTACTATATAAAATCTTAAATCTTGTGTACATAATTGTGGAATAAATTAATTGAATTGAATTTATTTTGCCTAATATGAAAATATAACCATTTTCTTCATTGTTTATAAAAGTAGAAGAGTAATTAAATAAAGTCACAAAGCATGCATTTGCGATATTCAGGGTCCTAGTGTCATTTTAAAAAATTGATTCAAATTTTTTTTACTACGACAAGGTTAGTAGATGAAAAGGGGGATGATTATCAAAGAGGATACCTTTCTGCAATTTTTTTGCAGTTTGTAGTAGAAGGCCATATATTGGCAAAAATACCTATCACGTCCCCCCAATAGAATCAAAACAGTTGTAAGTTTGTGTAGAAATATTGTACCACAATGCAAGAAATGAAGTGTTCAAAGTCTTTCATTTTATATTAATTTTAACGAAGAAATTCAATAAAAAAACCAACGAATCTAAAAGTTTTCTGTACACAGATGATTCATATGAAGTATCTTCATTATCTACGAGATATAAGTAGCGAGTTCTAGCGATAGATAAATTATGGAAATGATACTATGTAGAATTGAGAAAATATAAGCCGAACGCAAAAGCCCGCTTAGGTTCATTTATTTATACAGGGTACCCTAAAAAATAGTGATAATCGGAAGCCTGGAGGTAGAGCGTCCCTCGGGGAAAATTTGCCGAGTAGATTAAGAGCGGGGGAAGAAAACATCAAAAGAAACAGACAAGCATTTAATCGACTGAAAGAGAATTTTTCTCCGTCGTTGTCGGTTATGTGTCGAAAGGGAAGATAGACATTTTGAAAACTTTTTATAATTTTTCACAATAAAATAATTATTTTTATTTAATTTTCACTTTTACTTATTTTTACTTCCCAATTAAAATTGTTAAATTTTACACTTAGTACAATTTGAATTGAAACTTAAGTATGATGCCGTTGAGATAACTTGATAAAATTTGCACCATGTAAAGTTAATGAACTAAGGAAGTTTTTGAACTTGTTTCTAAAAAAAAATATGCAACTTTTTTTTTTAAAAATCTCAGAACATTCAAGTTAGTTTTTGTTTTGGTAAAAGAAAAAATTCAACATTACTTTTTGAGACAATGGTGAAGTGTATTGAGAAAAAAATCAAGTGCCTATCTCACTTACTTCGTTCGCTACGACCAAAAATCCCTTACAACACGAAATTAGCGAAAAATCTCGAAAATTTGTAATAACTCGAAAACTAAAAAAAAGTCGTAGAATATACATGGGGGTGATTTGGGTTCCCCAAGGGACGCTCTACCTCCAGGCTTCTGATTATCACTATTTTTTGGGACACCCTGTATACTACGCATTTCCTTCAAAACATCAATGGATCTTAGGCGGGCGAGGTTTTGCAGACATTGATGTTTCCTTAACGATGGCGTCTTCGTTGGTAACATCGATGTTTTGCTTCGATATCCCATCTCTAGTAGAAGGGAATAAAAAAGCAGACACTTTAGCAAAACAGGAAGGGGCAATGAAGTTGCATGGCCTAGAACCATATTCCGCCAATGGGGAAGACATAGTGAAGGACTTGATTGGGGAATGGGTTATAACAGAGCACCAAAATCGATGGGAAGATATGACCTCTGTCGGCCAAGAAAAGAATTAGACGGTCGAGCAAATTGACCAAAACAAAAAGAAAAGTTCTTAGCAATAGAGCGAAGAACACACAAATGGTTTGTTTCCTGGATGGGTATCCTAGGGAATGATATATTCAGACTTTGCCTGGAGAATACTGAGACGATAGAGCACATTGGGTGCAACGGATACCCCACTAGTAGCATGGAAAAGATATCCTGTAAAAAAAAATGGAATCTATGTAAACAAGCTAAGATGAATCTTGACTGAGGAATGAAAAAGGACAGGGTCTATTTCGATATCCCTCAAATGATGATTGTACATTACAACTAGGAAAATTGAAAAGGTGAAGAGATGTTCAATTTACACAAGACGACAAACTTGGACCAGATAGATGTTTGACTAAAGATTTTATCTCGATTTTTGCCGGTCACGTTTTGCGGATATTTCAGATTAATAACTAAATTATGCTAATATGTACACAAAACAACAATTTGGTCACATCTGTTTGCGTCAGTCATTAAACATAAAAGTTGAATAAAACACTGGACTGGGCCTCAACTGGATATTCATCAATTTGCGGCACTTTGCCAGAAGATATCTAATATATATATATATATATATATATAT
>QYTT01079374.1:4654-29503 GCA_006980735.1 Dasypogon diadema
CCCCAAAAATTTCCAAGTTTCCTATTAAATAACTACTGAACTGGTTTTGGGTATCATACTGATTCCTAACCTCAAACTGGAACACAGACTCACTACCACCTAGATGCGTAACCAAGGATACCAAAGGATACATATTTCAAGAATTTAGGTGTAGTGGTTCAGTTGACGTTTATGAGGTACCAGTCTTCACCCTCTTTCCCCTTCAAAAATGCTTCACTTTCACGTATTCATATACACGGTCATGCCCGTTCCTTAGTTCTTATTTCCATGATAAAACCTGGCAAAACCTCTGACATTTCAGTTTTTGTCAAATTTACGGCAGCTCTTCTTCTACTTCTACAGAGATTCAGCTTATTTAATCTGGTAAAAACGCATCTTAAGTTGAAATTCAAAATACTTTTTAGATTTTAAAAAGATCATTCTACAAAATTTTTGAGTATATATGCAGATAACTCACATGTTTAAATAGCTTGCAATTATAAATATCATTTTTAGTTTAGATATTATAGACGATAATTACGATTGTTTGTAGAAACGAACGTGACTTGTCAAAAAATGTACGTGAAGAAGGGAGTGTGGAAAAAGTCGATAATCGGCGAAGGCTGTGAAATTTTTAACTAAAAGCAGGAACAAAATTGAAAGCCTACTCTCCTCTTTTGCTTTAACTCCATCATTAAAATAGACAAGAAAAATATTTACCAGTTTAAAATATTTGCCATCCTAGTTTAAAAACTTTTTTTTTTGCAAAATTACAAATTGATGAAGGTATAGAATTTCGGCTATCCACTGAAAATCCTGTTCACGGTAAACGTTGTGAATATTTCCAATTTTTGAATCGAATGATTTTAAAATATATCTTGGGATGATAACGTAATAGAAGAAATCTTTTACGCAATTGTTGGATAATATCATTTTAAGCGGGCGCATTAAAACATGAATTTTCTAAAATAAACTTTTATTTTACCATCATAACATGACATAAAATATATTTTACACTCCCTTTAGAATAGCGTGCAATAAATAATTAAAATTTAAAATTTGTATTCGATTGCGATTCTCGAGCTGCTGTCATTTTGACAACAGATTAGCTAAACGTTGTTTATATTTGGCAAAAATGACTTGTTTGGCTTTCTTATAGAATATTAGAATAAATAGCATGTGAAAGTTTAATTAATACTCAGAACTGGGACTTGAAACGCTTCCTTAATCAGTATTAATGTTAACAAGAACAAATTAAACATGAAAGCGTCATCTAATGCGGGAGAAACAACTCCAAAAAGTTCTCTAAGTAGATCTATGAAAAAATCTTCAAAATCCCGCACCAAGGTATCAAAGCCAAATACACTGAATCCAGCACCTGCCTCTACAACTCAAGAGACACCTACAACTTCAAATACTCCAGACCCACTGAAAGACAAGGTATTCCGAATGTTTTATACGTTTATTCGAAAATACATTACACCCCTTATCACTCTTGTGTACGATAAGAGTAGTGACCTTGCCCATTGTTGAATCAGTTGTGTTTGCTTTCAATATATGATGTGTAATTAAAAAAATTAGTTGCGTTGAGCATTTCTCTAGACGGTGTGCAAGTGTTTTTCAAGTTTTGCGAATAGTACATTAGATGGAGGTGGAAAACGGAAATCTCTAAATGGATGAAGCGGAAAACAATAATTGTGCAGTAAGAAAGAAATTGCGTATGCGATTATGTTGTTGTTATCGATGAATCTTTTTTGGCAATTAGTCAGAATAATTGAGTAAGGGGCATCATTTTAAGGATTAGATGTTGCGAAGTTATGAAACAATCTTATGACAATTTTTAAACATATGACCTTTTTACTAAAGGATTTAAAATGCTGTAAATAATATTTGAACAGGTGCTCAGCTGATTTCGAGTTCCCGAAATCACACACGTAATATCAATTGTTTTGTAGGAAACTTCTACAATATAAGTACAATCAGAGGTGTTTACATACAAACTTTATCCATTGTTTAATATCAAAGCACCTAATCCGGCAATAGATTGAATGATTAAAAGGCTATTTCAAAGTATCATGCCAGATTGCGGTCTACAATTAATGCATGCATGGATTTCAGTTTTTACAGGAATAAGAATGTATTTCGGGTGTCTTTTGCTTAATTCTTCAGGGCTTAATGGAACCCAAGTTCAGAATGGAGGAACCCCATGCTAGCAGATGGCCACATACGACAACGATTTTAGCGATGCAAACTTTGTGACAATCTTTATGATAAATTATGGCGTATAAACCACTTTATCCACAAATGGTGTCAGTTTTCAGTTGAGAGTTGGGTTGTGTGAGATGAGGGATTAAATGAAGGAAATTTATTGTGGGTTGCAGCGGGAGTTATTTGGTACAAATTTAATAGAAAATACCCAAATAGAAGCATTCGCAGAGAATCTGCTCCGACATTTCATCCTCTTCGAAACAATCTACATACATCGGTGGTTACATTATCCAGCCGATTAAGATACTTTCTAAGCTTGCAGTGTCAAGTAAGGACTCCTACAACAATTCCAATTTGATTCTTTAGAAATCCTAGCAGTTCCTTTTTTTGGGGTTTTAACAAATTTCTTTGTTTGCCACGAGCCCTTTTCCAATGCTCCATCGGATTATAGAGCCAGGTGTTAAGCGCTTATTTGGCGGGTCTGTAAGTGATACCGCAAAAATGTGCTGGTACAACGAGGGGAAGGGGCCATTGATACACCCTTCTTGGCCAGCTTATCTGCCTCTTCGTTACCCTCAATGCCTGAGTGCCCCGGCATCCATTGTACCGTTAGGTGGTTCTGTGCACCAAGACTAACCACCGCTTGAACACGTTCCCACGTTAACTTTGTTTTTATTTCAGGTGAGGATATGGTCTTAAGTGCGGCCTGGCTATCTGAATTGATATATATTTTGTTTCTGATTTGTATTATCACAGCACACTTTCAATTATGTGAGAATGAGTTTTTATAATTTCTAAAATATCACAGCGGCTTCGCAATACAATTCTCGTCATTAGAATTGCATCAATCACTAGTACCCAGAAAAATTCCTATGCGTTTTATAGGAACCGAAAAGACACCCACAGAGGAGAAAATTTGCAGATGTGCGCCTCAATCAGCTCGGCCAAAAGCGCCGTTATCGTTTTTAGTAGTACTTGCTTCTACATATCCTGATATATATAGTAAAATATTTCATTCCATCTGAAAAACATCTGCAATCAATCAACCAATAATTTTTTATTAACTTTAAAATTCAGAGGAAGACCTTATTGTTCACGACAACGCTTTCAGTAAATAAGAGAGCTCTCCCATGTTATATGAAGTTTTGCATACAATTCTCTCAGAAGAACATAGTACAGAAGAACATAGTACGGTGGTAAACGCCGGCGTGATCGTGTTAAGCTCATTAACGACGAGCTTTAAAGCAACAATGTACGTTGTTTTTCGCTCTGTTGTTGCTTCTGTGTGGATATTATTCTGATTAAACATGAAATTTTTAGCTCGACGTAATGAACGCGCATATAGCAACAATCGCTCACCACATTTTGAAGACAAAATTTGGTCCTTTTTTAGTACTCCATAATTCCTTCATAACCAAAATCGGCTGATTTTCAGGTAGAACGTACATAGGGCCTTTTCGTGAATTTGCTAGCCTTTTATCTGTTTATGAAAATAATCGATGAAATGATGCATTTTTTCTTAAAAGAAAGTTATAGCAGAAGTTTTGAACATTATCACTTTCCAAACAAGATACAAAAGTACACATCGAAGTCTCCTATTCCTTTTGAAAATTTACGTTCAAACATTTTGGAATAAATCTCCAGAAATAGTTTTAAAGAGTTACAATCGAAGATACTCAATAACGATAATCTCTGAAAGGTGAATCATCGTAGTTATGCTGGATTTGGAGCTAAGTCCATGAAGGTAATGTGGGAACAACATGACACTAGCGACACTGAAGTTTCCTCTGATGTGTATCCAAGGCTAGCAGAAGATGCAACTTATAAAGTGTGGGAACTTGTTAATGTGAGTTAATATGGTTTTATTATAAAACAATGCATAATCCCATCTCCAATAGAATATTAAAACTTACGTGAGGCATTCAGGGGGGAAAGTAACATGTGAACTGGTTAATGAAGTGTTAAAAGATGCTGATGTGCCTCCCATTCTTGGAGCTGGGGATAATGAATGGGATAAAATTGAATATGACGGCACCTTTTTCTTTAATTCTGTAAAGTATTATGCGATGTAGTTAATTGCGCAAGGAATAATAATTTTTTGAGTAGGATAAGGTTGTTCTTCTTCGTGAGGAATACTTAAATAACATCCACAGTGAGAATGTCGTCGGTCCGGAAATAACGTCATCTTGGGTTATAGATAGGAGATTTTCCAAAAATCTTGTTGAATTTATCTCATTTTTGTGCAATGGTAGGTAGGTTCATGAGAATTTTGATGTCCTAATAATTTGTGTATATTTAAGCACTTTTTCTCGGAGATGAGGAGTCGTACAAGTTTGCTCTTGAGACAGGAGCATTTTCCTCTCAAATAGGATGTTCGTTGAAACTTATATTAAAAAAGATGGTTGATATGCTTGCTTTTGAACAGAAGTCTGAAACTGTGGACCGGACCTTGGCATTTCTTCGAGCTCTATCGTTTAATCCTCACTCGCGTGATGTAGAGTGTCGAGAGCAGCTCTTCCACTTGTCGGAAGTATTAGTTTGCATTCTTTTAGGCACTTATGAATCAATCTCATCACAAAAAGAGCAAAAAGAAGAATTTTTCGAACTAGTAAAGAATTTTCTTGAAAGTTCAGATCAGGAGATGAAAAAGGATGTAGAAGGTCTCAATCAAATGGATGTTGATGACATACGTAGTGAGTATGAGGCATTGTTTCAAATGATGGAACGTGATGGTTTCCAAGAGCGTGAAAATCCTGAAGTTGAAGGAATTAAAGAAACGAATGTTCCTGTTAGTGGGGAATTAGTCGATACCCACATAAAGCAAGAAAATATCGAGCCAACAGCTATAAAAGAAGAACCTAATCAAGGGAATTGCGAAGATTTTAAAACTTCCCCCTTCAAAGCTGAAATGTGTGATTTCAAATACGTCGATACAATTTGTTCGACAATTGGTTGCATGGGAAGCCAATTTGGATATCTACAGAATGAATGCACTTTTCTTATTCAACGAAGACTGGAAAGATTTTTTGCTCTCAGGCGATATTTAGAGGAGAATGGTGCGTATGTTTTCCAGACATATTTTTTTTCTTAATCCAAGTTATAAATTAAATAATAATAAAACTTCAGATTACGAGTTCATTAGCAGGAGTGTTCGTGGACTTATGGCATTAGGAGAATATGCATTCAGAGAAATGATACCTTTCCTCTATAAAATAAATCCCATCAATGTACCGGAGTGGATGGAGAATAATTTTGCGGTATTTAACAAGTTGGTTTGTATTTATTAGAGGTAGTTTTGTGATTTCTTACAGCCTGGAGCGATATTTCTTCGTGGGCGTGAGGACATATTTTTGTATGAATGGTTAGAAGATCTTTGCGGACATAAGCTGCAGCCTTTTATGCTTTACTATACAAGTAAATTATTTGCACATTGTGGTAATTGTTATTAATAACCTTTTTTCAGATTACCATCAAAAGCTAATCACAAAAAGATATAGAAATTTACGTAATTCTACTTATAAAATCAATCCCAAGGTTTTACTAAAGATTGTGGATAAACAATTTTCAAAACCGACAAATTTACAAGAATTATTTCCTCACAAGACGTCTCTATTAAGCTCTCCCAGAAAAATTGGTTTTAGGTTCGCTGGTTGTCGGCCTGTTGGTATTAAGCCCAAATCCCAAAAGTCAGAGGTCAAATATATCCAACAACTCCTGCCAAAATTTAGTGCACATACTGTTTTGGGGAAGAGAAAATTACTCAAGCCTTTGTCGAATAAGAGAAAAATTGTACAGTTAAGTAATTTTGGTTTTTTACAATTATAAACAATTTTTACAATTATAAATAATTTTTATACTTCCGATTTTAATTTTAATCAAGTCTATTATTGAATCTATTCGGAACGGTGACGTAAATACTTTTAAAAACTGATTTCTTCAAAAATCTAAAAAAAAATATCTATAGGCTTGTCGTAGTATCTTTTGACATCAATATTTTTTCCCGAATCAGTGTCAAAATAAATGCGCAAACAATAACCGCGTTTATACGAGCAGAGTAAAAATGATTTATAGTTTGGAAATACATCACACATATTGCTTATTTCCACAGGAATAATTGCTTAAAGTTCTTTGACGTCCTCAAAAGTTTCGTGCTTTTAATGAATGCAGTCTTTTAGAGGAAAAAGGAAAGTAGTCTTTGATTTGAAATAAAGTAAACTGGTCTACTTACATTGCCAACTTCCCATTTGGCCATTTTGTGTTGCTTTCGAAAGTTTAATTGTTATAAAGTAAACTGCTAATTCAAATTTTTTGCAAACCTTATCACTTGTTCATTATGTAATTGTGCTTCGAATGAAATTAGTCCGGAGTCGATGTCTTTTTTTGTTCTCGAGATATTTGAGATGAAAATAAAAGTTCATGAACATAAGAACGTAAGTACTCACGCACACACAGACATCTCTCTAAAAACGGTGGATTTGGACTTCAGGGTCCTCGAAACGTGAAGATATGTCGAAATTTTCAATTCGAAAAATCGGACCCATTACAATAACTTCCAAATGGGAAAATAATAAAAGAATAAAAATCTTCTGAAATTAACAAGATTTTATTTTCAATTCTTATTCTTATTTCTACACTTAAGAGGCAAATGGATAAAATATAAATAAAAACCTTCAACGAACGATAAAACACTGATTCCAAGGAATAAATTGAAAACGTTTCCTGTTCCAACTGAAACACGAAAATATGAATAAATTAATTTTTTGGTCATTTCTGCTTACCAAACGCATCAACATATCCAAAAATAACGTTCCTTTTCAATCTTATTTTAGTATTTGAAAGCTCCCATCGAATTGCACTCTGCGTTAACCAGAAGGCTGAATTGATTTCTTCCAAAGTAAACTTAGTGTCCTCACAGTCGCTGTAGCAATTGCATTTCGACGACATTTGTTTTATTTTCTCTGAAATTTAGTACATATTTATTTAAATACCATTCCTATTGGTTTAATTTGTCCATGATACCCAAATTCCGTCCAAGGCATTTTAAACCCCTTGTGTTACAGTAATTTTCATTTGCAGCTTTTTTATAGAAAAATGGCAAACATTTGCACAATTGCAAAATGGCTTTAATTTTGCATTCCATTTGGCATAGGCTGGCTGAGTATATAGGGAAATATTCCAAATTTGATTCATCGGTAAATCGACATTTCCTCTGGTTGATTAACAAGAAACGAACACCTTTGCTCGCAATTATTGGGGTCGCACTGAATTTAAGCATGGTGAACATTCTTTGATCCCCATTGATTTTCAATTTTTTCATAGAATTCGGAGCGTCCATTGGATTGTGAGTGTAAATCTTAAAAATTTGTTATATGTATTTACCATGTACTCTCGTGCGCTAAAATATAATATTATAATTTATCCAAAATCGAATTTGACTTACCTCACAACAGAAACTTAAGTCTCTAACGAAAGCAACTTTTGCCATATCGAATATGTTCACAATATATTCTCCACGTGGGTGAACTAGCTCGTTTCGTAACAAATAATCGGGTGACATATAGCCAGCAATTTTGGAATTAAAAGTATAACACATCCCCATCTCAGTAAGTACTCTTTGCAGTGGCAGAGAATCATTTGTGCCTGTGATCACCAATTGACCTTCATTTTTATTTGTGACTTGGTCCAAAATTTCAACATAATCATTGGGATTTATCTCATCAAATGCGGACAAAATATGTGTGTTGTAATAGGTTACATTGGCAAGTTCCTGGATGAACTTGACTAAACCCTTTTTGTTCCGTACTTTGCTCTCTGAAACATATTTGTGAAGAGCAGTTTTATTCACTTTTTGAGTTTCGCACAGTGTAAGACTGGGGAAGGTAACATTCCAGTTCATGTAGTCTCGTTCTATGGAAATTACCATGGGATGGAAATAGTAACGCAACCAGAAGACATTTATAATTGTGAGACTTAGAAGACCAGCTAAACACAGTAGAAATAACCAAAAGAATCTGAAATTGTACAGAAATTCGTATTAATTGATTTTAATTTCAAATCCCATTTTTATTGTCAATTAGAAAAAAATATTGAGCAAACAGTCCTTATTTGATTATTTTGCAAGCATTGATATAAAAATATGGGCCAAGCAAGCTACAAAAGTTACCCAAGTAGACAATACACAAAGGCAAATATAATACATGCCAATAGCGTACGGTTGCCAGAAACCGACCACAGAAATACCGGACCCCGGATGTTTAACAGGAGAAAGGAACAAAAATGACTCCATGCTTATTAAAACTTTGATGTCTAAGAAGGCGCTTAGGGCGATGTCTTTGTCTTCCAATGCCTTTTCCAGCCCAGAGACTAGGTCATGTAAGGCGGTTATTATGGATTTGCCTACTTGATAGGAATGCTGATGCGGATGCAGTGGAGGTCTGTGATTTTCTCCATGATTTTAAACATTAAGCAAGTCGGACTAATTGAGCGATATGACTTAGGATAGGCAGCTGAGCGCGCTCCTCCTTTAGGTATAAACACTACATTTGCTTCTCTCCAACCCCCGAGGATATGCCTCATGGCATGGCTGGCCCTAAACAGTCTAACCAGTAATGGTGTCAGTTTCTCCGACCCTTGGTGCAGAAGGGCAAGGAAAATGTCGTCTTGCAATATCAACTCAGCATACTAACATCGGTCCCGATGACTTAAAAACGTTGAAAAGGACTCCTTTTTATTTTTATAGTCACTGATGTATAATGAAACGTTTGGCATGAAAACTTGATCCCATCTGTGAATCTTTCTTATCATGTACGCTATCAATTAGAATATTCCCTTAAACTCATGTGTGGTCATGTTAATGAGAGACAATCGTAACGGATTTACATTATTACATTATTTCTCGACCAATCTAAGCAAAAACTTAAAAGAACCTCAGTATTACCACAAAGTCAATACTTACACTTCACAGGGGTGTCTCCGTAACTGTGTAGCATGGAAGGTACCATGCATTGAACTACTTCTCAAAATTGAGAAAAAATACTTCACCATAAATTTTAAAGGTGGTTCGTTGTATGTCGGCTCCTTTTCCAAAAAATCAAAAAGTTCCATAAATTTCAAATGCAACCATGTTAAAACTTTTCTAAAGCGACCCCAAGTATTTTGATTGCGTTTAATAAATTGCACGTAACTCTTGTGCTGCGATTCCATCCTAATGCACTACCGGTTAACGAATAAATCGTAACTCTAAGAAGCATGCTAAGAGCATGTAATGTGGAGCTTTTCAAGGGCAACGTAATAGCCTTCCATATTCCATAATGATTTTTAGGGATTTAGGAGGGAAAAGGGTATTTAGTGAAAATGACCGCATTATAATCGGCCATTTGTTGTAAAAATGGCTGTAATTAGTTTGTAATGCCTGCTCAAATGATTGATCAAATGCATATCGCATTTACATGATATTAATAGTTAGATTTGTCAGCGTCACTGTTGAAAGTAAAGGCATTAAGGCTTGCAATTTATCATAGACGCTGAGACCTAGAATGTTTATTGCAGGGTACGAAAACGCTCGCTCACGAGCGCATACGAAATGGCTCACAGCACAGCTCATTTTTGGCTCGCGAGCATGAGCAACTACCAAAAGCTCACGAGCGCGTGCCAGTGTTTAATCTCTCATAAACGCACGCGCTCGTGAGCGAGCGTGGCCGAGCGGCCTGAGACGCACGCTTGCAGATTTTTTTCTCTGTTGGACAGAAGTGGTTGAGGCCGATGTACTCTGGAGCGAGAAGTGTACTTGTAAAGCCACTGGGATAGTGCACAGTAAAACCAAAGAATAAATAATACTTAACAAAGAAGCGACACACAAGTAGTTAGCAAATATTAAAGTTATAAAATTGACCTGCCCCTTGCTTTAAATGTGTTCAGCCGGCTGAATGTTTACTTATTGTACATGAGACCTGCTCCTTGATGCTGACGTGTTGGTGCGCCTCAGAAGCAAATGGACAAAACCACTACAACTGGAAATCTTACTATAGAGGTGGTGGTAGCATAGTGCATCCTTGTTACTTTAGTAGTCATTATTACAGTGTCGCATCTTTGTGATAATTATTTCATCTTTGAGTAAAACCTTCATAGCAAAAAATGTGGTTTACTTGCAACCTTTGGCAGTTTCCTAATTTCCCCTTCCCTTAAATTCCCTCCACCTAAGCTGCGTGCGGTGAGGTGTGTGTCACAAGTCAGGCATTTTTTTTAAATATTTGACAGGTAAATTTAAAAATATTTAGTGAAATGTCAAACAATCATAAATCTAAAATTAAAATATATTTTCCTTATCTTCTATATCTAAATCTTTCATAATCTGCTTATGAATTATGTTCGTTATGTTCGCATTCACGTTTGGTAATAGGCCACCGGTTCTCGCGGCATGTTCTATTTTTTGCACTAACTCTATTTCTCTTCGACTAGACACAAAATTGGTAATTGTGCATTTATAAAAGCCACCAGCACGTCCAATGCGGCCACATCGATGAATATAATCAGAAACATGAAGTGGAAAATCAAAATTGATTACATGTCGAGCTCGTGCAGTATCTAGCCCACGGCTTCCCACATCTGTTGTAGCTAAAACGTCCACTTCACCATTCTGAAATTTCTCGAATTGCCCAATACGGACTTTCATCAGCATATCTCCATTCAAATTAACACAGTTAACTCCGTGATCGTTGAGAAACAGGGCAATAAAATCACTTGTTACAGATTTGTTGCCAAAAACTATTAAAGGCCGATTCTTGCTCAGCTCAGATTTTACTGTACTCAAAAGTTGACCTGGCCTATCGGATTTGTTCATCCTGAGGAACTTATGCTTAATGTGTCGCATTAAGTGGTGCAAATTAGGGCTAACTACTTCATGAATTGTTTCAGTGTCCACTATTTGCTTCAGTAACTCCTCAATATTTGTTGGCATTGTCGCAGATGCTAGGATTAATTGCGTTCCTACGATTTTATCACTTAGGTCCTCTAAATGATTTTTGTAAAACTGAAAAAGAGAGGTCTCAGAAAGCTTTCAAAACATCTTGCATGGACTTACTGGAAATCTTTTCAGGAAGTGACACAGTTTAGGCGAAAAACTATCATCTAGCAGAGTATCTGCCTCGTCCAGTACAACATGCCGCACCTGCTGCATTCTATATATTCCTGTGGTGGTTAGTTTGCTCATTGCGCCAATTGTTGCCACCAGGATGTCTACATCTTCAAATTCGGGATTGACCATTTTTTGTTTTGTGTTTCCTCCGAGAATTATTTTTGTGTTGACATCCAATCCATTACAAAGTTTATCAATCACGAAACCAATCTGTCCCGCCAGTTCTCGACCTGGAGTCAAGATCACAGCCAAGGGTGTATTTAAATCGCGCTCTTTCTGCTTTGCTTTTCGGTCTAGGATTTGCTGCACTATGGGTATAGCATAGACCAGTGTTTTACCACATCCAGTCTCTGCGGCAATAAGTACGTGGTTCATATCTAGAATACTGGGTATTGCATTTTGTTGGACGTATGTTAGATGTTCTATGTTAAAATCCGTCTTTAAATTTTCAACCAGTCTCTCGTTTACTTGGGAATTTTTCAGAGAGTCTACACTATCCACCGTGACGAATGCTTCCTGTTGCTCCAAAGTAGGATGAATAACGAAAAAATCACCTTTTGATTTCCTGTGCATCCAACCTTTGGATGCAAGGGGGATTTGGCCAAATTTCACTTTATCAGGAATTGGTGCATCCGCATATAAATTCAAGGCAGTGTTCTTACAAGTAATTAACGGACTTCGACCTTGTTTCTCTACTCTGGCAATCTTAGCCTCCGCCGCAAAGTGTCGAAAGGAACCCTTCTGAATAAAGCTATTGATATTACGTATCATCATCCCGAATTATACCGACTTTCATTCAATTAATAAAGCATAAGAAAGTGCACGATGTTTTAGGGTCCACATTTGACGTTTATCCAGTTCAGTAAACAGCTGTGCACGAACGAGAATCGATATTTCTATTAAAAAATACTCGACTCGCAAAGCAGAGGCATTCGTAAGCCGTAAGTTTCTAAAGCGAACGTAACCTTTATCTGTTTTGACAGTGAGCAGCGAGGTCTGAAAAAGCGCCCTAATCTTACTGAACAGCATGAACAATAACGAAAATGTTTCTGGAAAGGTGATTAAGTCAGCGCGTTCTACCCTTGATTTATATATTCCATTAATAACTGAAATTTCAAGTGATGTCGATGACGCTGGCTTTGTGCGAGTAATCCGGAAGCGGAAGAGCGACGAGGATGAACCCGTGGACAAGGAAATCAAAGTGAAAAGAGGAAGTAGTAGTTATAGAGCTAGCCTAAGAGATCAATGGGCTAATGTAATGAAACTATACTATATACATGGGGGATAAAAAAGAATTGTGATATTTTCAGATAAACAATTATCAGCCTGATGAATTTCGTGAGAAATTCCGTATAAGTAAAAAAAGCTTTGTTTTGCTGGAGGAATTGCTTGAACGTTCTTTTACGAAATCTTTAAAAAATCAGCGGACCGGACGTAGCAACATTACATTAAGAGAGAGATTACTTATGACGCTTTGGACACTCTCGTCACAGGAATCCTTCAGGAAGGTAGCCGCACGGTACAATGTAGGCGAAGGGACTGCGCACAACATATTTATTGACACCTGCAACTTAATAAAGGAGCTGACCAAAAGCTATATCTCGCTGCCCAATAATTTTTCCAGTATTTCAAAAGAGTTCAAGGAGATGGACAACTGTTTTCCAGGTGTTGTTGGCATTGTAAATTGCTTGGATATTCCAATACTAACACCTATAGAGGACAAAGCTAGCTATTATAGCCCATTGGTATCTACGTACGCCCTAAAAATGCAAACGATATGCGACAGTCGTGGCCGGTTTTTAAATGTCTTTATAGGCTACCCTGGAGCCTGCTACAATGTCGAAATGTGGAGTGCAAGTCGAGTGTACAAGTTGTTAAGTGACAAGACTATAAGCCTTCCGAAAAATCAACATTTTATCGCGGATGCCTCATACCCTTTGGACACTTTCTTAATGACTCCATACAAAGAGGGAGAAATACATGATAACAGGGAAAGGACTTATAATGAAACTCTTTTGGCAACGCACAAAATCTCACAGAAAGCCTTCTCCCAGCTACAAGGACGTTTCGGAAGATTAAAGTACATGCACATGAATAAAATTTCAGACATGAAAATCGTCATCTTGGCAGCTTGCATTTTACATAATTTCGTATTACTTCATGAAGAAAATGCTGTTAATGAGGAATTTGCCCCAACTGAAGCTACGGCACCGCGCTCAACAGAATATGACTTTTTCATGGAACTTTGTGAAGAAATCCTCCCGGAGGGGAGTGCTGTACAGGCTAATGTTAAAAGACACACAATTTCTAATGAGCTTTCACGCAAAGTAGGCGACAATTCCCAGGTTGGCAACCTACCTTACTAAAAACTAGTTCCGAATAAAGCTCTACACAATTATTAATCTAGTATTAATGGAACAGTGTTGTGGGCCAGACGTTTATTAGAAATACAAAGAAAGTGTTTCTAGCTTTTAGATTTTATAGCATTTAAAATTTCTCTTAAGATCTCATTCCTTTCTTCACTTAGCTTTAGAAACCGCTCCATAAAATCATTCTCTCTTTGTTGCTGGGAATTCCGCGCGTATTTAGCATCCTCAATATCTACATCAATATCAGATGCTTTACTTAACAGTTCCACTTCCTCGAATTTTATATTAGACATAGAATTATGTCCCAGTATTTCATTTTCCTGAGCAGTTATGCTAACATTCATGTCGTCTTCAATGTATTCCAAGGTATCTCTGATAGCACAATTCTCCCTTTCATTGTCGCTGCCAACAAACTCTTCGTCAAGGGTATCGATTAGATTTTCTTGGGGCACATAAATTCTAGCGCGAGTTTTAAAGATTTCGTCCATAGCATCGAAGTATTCCCATGTAATGAGTGCTTCCCCGTTTTTTTTCCGCGTAACATTTCGTCTGTAAGTAGCTAGGAGATTTTTCAATTTGTGTTGACAGTCTTCAGCTCTAATTGTTGCATACCCCGCCTGTTGAAGGACCCTTGCAACTTTTAAATAGATTCGCTGTGTTTTAGCCGCCCCTTTCCTTAATATTTGCTTGTAATTACTCAACTCGCTGAGAAACAGGTTTAGTGCTTCCCCATCCCATTTTGCAATACTTCTAGAATTCTGTTTTGCTTGGTTGTTTTCTTGGGTCATAATATTTTCATTGCACTCATCCACACTTTCGACGTTATCAACTTCCACTCGCTTAAAGTGACTAATATTCCTTCCAAGTTGATTGGCGAGGAACTCTCGGGCGTAATCATCATCTAAGTTAACAAATATTCGCAATACACATGATAAAATATTCAAATAAATGCTAGCGGTCACCTGCCAGTTGAATTTCGATATCAGGCGTTGCATTGAAGTAGTACAACTCGTCACCAATTAGAAAGGCGATCATTTTCACATCCGTTCAAATACTAGAATTCGCAGTGGATCCAATAATGAATTGGGCAGATTTCCCTTTAAGAACGCCGCTATGTATTTTACCGTACGTCGCCGTTTGAAATTTATAATTCGGGCGCTTAGAATGTATTTTACGAAAGAAGTAAAGTCTATAATTAATTTTTCCTCAACAAATAAGGTTTGACGCGATTTACAGGCACTTTTCAGAACAATTCTTGACATATATCAGCCGTCATAGGAAAACCTCAAGCGTGCCGGCAACTATGCTTATTCTTAATTGTCTATGGTACTTTCTTCGGGTACTTTGCTGCCGGTGGATGTCAGTGCGTGCGGCCAACGGACAGTTTTGTTTTCTTCAACAAATTTAACTATATTAAAAATGAATGAAGGTAATTTTTATTCTATAAAAGTATGTTCCCAAAGTAATATTTAAAAAAGTTGACAGAAGCGTCAGTCTCTTGGTGGTAATTCTGGACACAAATCCTTCTCAGAGGATTATCCGACAAAATCCGCACCATTTAACGCAGAGTTTGGATTCAATAGTTGCCTTTGGAAATGCTCATTTAATGCAAAAGGCCCAAAACAAATTGGCTGTAATAGCTTGTCACCATCATGCTACGTAAGTACAATGGTTAATGCGAAATAAATATATTTAAGGCACATCGTTGTAGAGAGTTCTTATATCCAATGCCAGGAAAGCCTTTAGATGTCCGGCAAATTGATGGACAGTACGAAGTTTTTACTTTGGTCGAGAAGACAATAAAACAAAGATTGGCTCAGGTCATAAATAATGCACCGAAAATTACCTCGCCAAGCGAATCGTTTCTTGCCGGAAGTATTGCAATGGCTCTGTGCTATATTGCCAGGGTAATTATCCAAAATCTCTTGTGACCATATAGTTAACTGCTTGTAAGTAATAATAATTATGCAAGAATGCGTGCAGCAACCTAGTATTGGCAGAGGGGAAATGATAGCTAAAGTAATGAAAATGCTGTCCCTCCTTGTTGTTTCTTCAAATTCCACTGAGAGCATGTTTGAAAATAAAATTAGCTAGTAAAGCATGACTAACTAAGCCGTAGCCGTGCTAATGAGACAAGCAAAAATTACTTTTAAATTTGGGTAATTTTCCGAAACATGAAAAATCAAAATACTAATTTTCACCGAATCAAAACTGGAATTTACGAGACAGTTCAGGACACCAGACGTTTTTGATTTAAAGGAACTCTTCATCAGCAGCAGCATTAAGAAATTACCTTTCTTTCTAGCTGTTGAAGTTCTTTGGCAAAACAAAAACTATATGAAAAAATTTTTACCACAAACGCCCGCATAGACAGCGGGATTTATTAAATCACAACACCTTCCGTTGCTCCTCACACATCTGACTTAACCTGGCCTTCTGTAAACTATCGAAAAATGTGAGAAATGAGAAAAAATAACTTTCTGCTTACGTCTGCTTTTCATTTTCTAAAAAAAGCAGTTGACTATTTATACGCATTGTGATTACAAACACTTAATAATTTTTAGTTCTAACTTTTTTCTATTTTTCGTTTAGATGCAAAGAAACAAATTACCAGGAATACCACTAAATGCACGAATCTTGGTTGTTACGGGAAGCAATGAATATGCTTCTCAGTACATGACATACATGAATGTGTTCTTCACCGCTCAAAAACAGAATATTGTTATTGATGTTTGCGCCTTAGATAAATCACTTAGTTTGCTTCAACAGGGTTGCGACATAACCGGTGGACAGTATTTAAAGCTTCCTCAATTGGATGGTTTATTGCAATATCTGTTATGGGTATTTTTGCCGGATCCACAAACAAGATGTAAATTGGTCTTACCACCAGCAAGTAAAGTGGACTATCGTGCTGCTTGCTTTTGTCACAGGGAATTAATAGATATTGGATACGTTTGCTCCGTTTGTTTATCAAGTAAGTAGAAGATTTTAGATTTTAAATTATTCCATTCATACCACTGATGTATAATTGGTGATAAAGTACGGGTTTTTTACCTCCAGATAATTTTTTTTCTTGCAAGGAGAAAAGTAAAAGCATACTTTAGATTCATATTTCTTGATTTTTTTAACAATTTCGACTAGTACAGCTAAACTTCGTGGAAAATTATTGTTTCAATATAAACAACTGCATGAGCCTGAATAGAAGGGGGAAGTAGCTATAGGTAGGCAATAAGTTCACAGTAAACCTACCCAAAAGGGTCATTAATTTCCCTTATTTTTGAAAAATTGAAAAACGATTAAAAACAGATACAAAGCACTCACCTTTATTCCAACCGCCACAGTTCTACAATTTATTTCTGCTACCCAGGCATCAAGATGACTTCAAATTTCACACAAAGAATATCCTTGCAAGCAAAAACTGTACACTGGGGTAAAATGTAGAAAAATTATTATCGAAAATAGGTTTAAAAAAATGTGCAGTGTTTGGAATAAGTATATTCATCTCGCCGGTTATTATAATTAACTATTTTTCTATTTGCAGTTTTTTGCAAATTCAGTCCAATCTGTACAACATGCCAGTAAGTTAGCTCAGTAATAGTAATAATGCAAATCTCTAAATATATTTCTTTTTTAGCACTGTTTTCAAGAATCCAGCACCTATCGCTCCAAAGCCCAAAAAAAAGAAACTCAAAACATAATTTAAAAGTAATGTATTTAACTTTTCTGTCTAACAATAAAAATAATTCTATGTATTCCTAGTTAATTTGCAAAAATACATAGGACCGAAATTAGCTGGCAAAAAGGGTACGACCAATTGTCCGTATTTTAAATTGTTCGGATCTTCAAATTTAAAAATGTCCTGGAAATATTGAATAATAAGACCTAGATTTATTATGGTTGTGGTGATTCCGTATTCGGTGAAAGCTTTCTGCAGAGACATATGAACGACCCCATCATTCTGAACAGGACTTAGACTGCATGTAGAGTAGACTAAACTTCCGCCAGGTTTAAGTAAGCGTAAACAATTAACCAAAATCGCTGACTGAAGTTCGGGAATACGTAGCCTTTCTTTTACCCTGGTAGGCTTAAATATATTATTGTCATTTTCCATTACGGCGTGTCTGTCTGTTGTGCAGGGAACATCCACTAATATCTTGTCATATGTTCCATAATCGTCCATAGTTCTTGCATCTGATTGAAGAATGAAGCAGCGTTTTCCTTTCCATCTTGTATTGAAGTCACAGATGTACTGTTCCATTATACGTTTGATGCGATTAACTCTGCTCTCTTGAACATCATTGCACACCAGTATATCTGGGTATAATGTTTGTAGCATCAACAGAGATTTTCCACCTGGCGCTGCACAAGCGTCCAGTACTTTCTCTCCTTTTTGAATATCAAGAAATAGGGGTGGTAAAATTGAAGCGCCATCCATAAGGAAATGCGATAAAACTCCCGTTATATCCCTTTTAGGCGGTATAAACTCAGAGCAGTTACCTTGCTCGTAGGAATACAAATGGAGATGTTCAGGGAAAGTGAATTGCTTTTCTAACTCTACAGAAATCGGGAAATCTGTGTTAGTGGAGTAATATTTGTAATGTTCAGACTCTGGAATCCAGTTTTCTAATCCTTTGATCTTTGTTGCGGGAATAAACTCGTACAGAGCACCAGTGCCATATTCTGCATCAATAATTCGACGTTCATCTAACTCAACATCCTCTTCTAAAGCCTTCTCCAATGATTTCTTGTAATCAACCCTGTCACTATTCTGATCATCTTCGTTTTGTGTGTATGTTTCATTCACTGGCAAATTACTGTTTGGAGGATACAAAGAAGATAACTCTTTTGTTTCTTGTTCACGAATAATACTACTCAGAGACTGGTCTAATTTATTTGCATTATGTTCAGACAGAACTTTCTTCTCATTAGTCAGCAAACGCTTCCTAGTCACATCTACAAGAGAAGAAATATTTATGGCTCCTAAAAGAAAGTAAATATTATTTTTATTTGCATGGGTAAAGTGAAAATAAAGCTACCGCTTAATTCCAAATTCTGTGCAGTCTTTTCCGTGTCGGCTAAATTATTAACTAAAGCGATATATTTGTGTTCAGTGAGTAAAGCAACTCTCATACTCTTCCATCGTCTGCCGTAGACAGATCCATAGAAATCATCGAAATTCTCAAGTGCACGGTCCTTGTTAAATTTCTGTTTTTGAAGCACTGCCTGTAAATTAAGAAAGTTTATTTTTAGGTTGACGTCGAAAAATATGTGGATTCCATCATTATGCATTAAGAAAAGGATTCATCTGTAATATTGCACTTGTTTGATTTTATTACCGAATTTCAAAGGAACAATTATTGACAGTGTGGTTCAGAAACCTTGCCTTAAATCTCATTTATTTTAAAGGGTAGCACAGTACTCCTTTACAATTACATACCCAATGTGTTTTTTTACTTTTCCACCTTCTTGGAAGATATATTAAAGCTCGAGGGTTCAACATTTCACAACCCACTTGGATGCTGAAGGAATTATGCCTGGCCGGGAAAATGCTGAAAAAAAGTCAAAACACATTTGACATTTTCTCAGCTGATCGGCTTGCTAGCTTCTTAGCTTAGCCGGGAGATCTCCTGACGGAAGTGAGCTTCAAGCTGTCAGTTAAAGCCTGGTACTGCGTCCCCGCGAAAATATATGAGAGTTTCCATACAATTTTTCAAGTCGTGTTCGTGTAAAAATTCTGCAATGCAGCCAGAATTCTTGAAGTTGGTTATGCAAAATGTGCTGAAATGAGTTTAAATTTTGTAAAGATGGAAATGGCACATATGTTAAGGTACGTTATTTTCTTTTACTTTCAAATTTTTGATGAGTGCCCACGGCCATGACAGACTAGGCTACAACAATGCTGACGAAATCCGCTTTACCTTTCGCTTTTAATTCTCTCTTAAAAATGTCTTGATTTTAATGGAATTTAAACAAGGGGGAAGTTTTTTAATTTTAATTTTTAAATCTGAGTTCCATCATATTTTTTCGATTTATTCAAAAAAGCGCTAGAGGTGTTTGTGCGGAAAGTATTCTGCGCTATTTATGTTCCGTCATAATAGTAAAATATAGGCAAAGGATGAATGGAACCATGAATTAGGCATTATGTTTCTAAAATTATAAATATAAACTTTGTATAAATTCGGGTAAACCGTTACGTGCCCAGAATGAACAACTAAAGAATACCTAAGGTCTTGGTACCCTTAGTAAGTGAAACGTGGGAAATCTGATATATCGTGGTTTGTCTAGTTTTCCCAACGCTTCGCATTTTGGACTAACCTGTATGTATGAAAGAAAGACACAGGATCAGTTTGACGTGGTCTAGGCCTATCTCCTGGTATCTTGCTCAAGTGCCTGCACCAACCATCTCATTGTGATCACCATTGGAAGTCAGTCGTACCTAGCATGCACGTAGGAGAGACTTAATCTGACGAGGACTGGTTTGTTATATTGGGACTAACGTTTGTAGGTCAAGCTAGCATATATGTTCCTTAGTCCTACCGAGTTTAATCATGACTTCTAAATTGCCTTCGCTTCTTTTTCAAGTATTGTTGTGGAGAAGTGTCCAATATGAATGCTGGTAAAACAATCGTAAGAAAATGTAGAATGCTGAGAGCTTTACAAATGCACGGAATACTCAAGTGTAAGAAGAGACTTTTGCTTTCCATGTCACGAATATTCAATGAAATTTTCACTTTATGCATATGTCGGCTTTGCACTTTGTAGTTTTAATATGGATCACTTTATTTTTCCAAACTTCTCATCTTTAGTAAATCAGAAGTGGGGATCATAACAGGCTTTCTTTCCTGGAATTGATGTTCAAGTTATTGTTATTAAAAAAACCGGTGCAAGTGGAGAAGGAAGAAACATCAAACAGCAAATTCTTTTCAGTCGGTCAGTTATAGTCTGCTAAAGGTTGAAGCATTTCTCTCAACCCTGGCATAGTTATGACAGTTTGATTTGATTTATCAGGAACATTGAACGCTTGATTGAATATTTTAGAATCGGGGACTTTTGTACAATAAATCAACGATACTTGTGTTGACGCATTCAACTTTTTCGATATTTACATGGTAAAAATTTGTGAGGGGAGGCATTATTGATTTCAAGAACGAGTAGAAAAAAGTAAAAAAGTAACTATTTATGTAAATTTATTATGTAAAAAAAAAATCACATCTTTAATTAAAACTTAAAAATATCCCTAGAAAACTAATTGTTGTTGCTCCCACGAAACTGGGAGCAGTTTATCGGGTTTAGCATCATCGTCAAACGACACCCATGTATTTTGGAGATAACTTCGAGTATCCTTTGTGTAAATGTCCGTTGTAATTGTTGGACTAAGATCTATTAACAAATCTCTTATTGAATTGTCCTCTGGAATTTTCTCCTCTATTTTCTTTGCGTTACATCTGTTTCTAATTTCATCTTGATACATTTTCTTCTCGACAGAATTTCTCCAATTTTGATAAGCATTTTCAAAACACCTCGCGACTGTTAGGGTAACATCATGGGCGATTTTTCGTTTCGGACACAAAAACACGTAACACTTTAAATCTTCGTCTTTACTGTCACTCCCAGATCCGATAAAGGCAAATACGTGATCATGAGCTGCATCCACCGAGCAGTAGGATATTTTATATATCGACACTTTTAGCAAGGAATCTCCTGTTGTGGTGTCGAGAACGTCAATACCACGGGCCGAAACATTTACCTTTACGCGTTGACTCTTTTTTCTCGAGTTCTTTGCTGATGAAATAACAGCCTTTATGGCACTGGAAGTAGCATTCTGTGAACGTTCCGATTCTATTGAGGTACTTCCTAAATATTTCAAATTGAATGTGCTAATGGTTTGCTCCTCTCCCTCTTCTGGCTCGTTTGTTAGATCCTTAAGGCTTGTTGCCAACGCCCACTCCTCACTCAATTCTGGGAAATAGAATATTTTATCATTATTTTTTTTATTTAAACAACAAAATTGAAGGAGAATCAAGTCCATTATTATCGAGATTATTTTTCTGGGGTTACTAAATGACTTGATATCGTGTCTCTTAAGTTCACGGTATTATCTATTAATTTTTAGGACTCATGGATACAATTATCTACCGCAATTGCAATGAACTTAAGCATACAACAACCGACAACGATAACAAAAACAATTTGACCTGAACCTGATAACGACATCGCATTCAGTCACATCATCACAAACAGAAGTTATGTAAATAAGTTGAGAGAAAATAATATAATTACTTTTATGCTTATTCTGCATTTTCCACTTTCTAAAAAACGCCATAATTTCCACTCGATCTGTTTACCAAGTATACTGGGGTAGGTATCAACTATTGAAGACCGTAATCACAAGCGCACTGCAATGGTTGGGTCCGCTGATGCGAATTATTCTTAAAGACGTCTGTACCACTTGAATGTCCGGTTCACTTTGATTAAAGATTGGTTCGAAAGTGACCACGACGATTTTGCTCTTGTTTTAAGTTATTATCTGGCAGTATCAGAAAACTGGATTTCACGAAAATTGGCGGTGGGGATCAACAAACGAAAAAGAATTTTCTTTGGAATATTAAGTGTTGCGACTTGCCGTCTTGTCGATGACAAATTGTGTATATTCCGATGCGTTCATTGCCTTGATGATAAGCATGCACCCCTCTCGAATTAATTTAATAACACGTCTCGCAGTTTAAACATTAGGAAATACTTTCCGATTAGAGGTCATCTCTGTTATTTATTACAGAAAATTAATGTACTGAAGGAAGAAAAGAGGGCTAAAATTAATATTAGACTGCCATATAAAATGCAGTAAATAAATTGACCTGTTATTAGATTCCTTAATCTCTACATTACGTACCTTTTTCATCAGGTAGTAATGATGATACACTTTCCTAAAAGTTTATACAAGCTAGTCTTGTAGGAATCATATTTCTTGAGCTACCCAAGATTTATTACCCCAAGACACTGTCATGGTTAGAAATTCCCATTCCCAGTTATGTAAACGTAAAGGCATTCATTCAATATTGCGCTAAAAAGTGTATATTCAGTTATTGAAAGAAAAGAAAGTACATACTTAAAGTTGATCGTTAACTTGTATTTCTCGAAGCAACTTTCCGTTGTCTGCTGAAAACCAAGATAAGGGCCACAAGCCGACGTGGAACAATATTATACCGAGAGCTGCGTAGTTAAACGGGTGCTTAGTTGCTAATACATATATGGATTCAGAAATCGAAGCGCTTCCCCATTGACGACAGAAAAAATGCATTCGGAAATACCTCCCTCAGTAGGAAGGGAAAGCCAGCAGCAACGAACCTATCAAGAGTACCTCGATAACAATCCACAGAAAGTCCCAAACTAGCGAGTGAAGTCTCTAGGCAGCAACACTGAAGAAAGTAGAAGTAATGAGCAAAGGCATGCAAAAGCGGTTTAAGATGTGCTTAACAAAAGATTTACCATTAACAACTTAGACATCGAGTTTATCCCATTAGAGGCTTATGTCGAGATTTCAAATCCAGCATCCGCTGAACGAAGCTCTTGAAATTTTCTCTGATCTCCGTTGATTTCAGATGTTCCTTCAATTAATCGACATGGCTTTGTATCTGAAAGATTTACAACTACAAACCTGTTGGAATTTACTTCTTCACCGGTTGTCGTAGTAATTTACAAAGTGACTGCATTTAGTAAAGCTTTTGAAAAACTATCACACTCAGTTATTATTCTAAAATTGCAGATTTCCACATCTATTCCTTATTCCTTAAATGGATTTCACTCTATGTATCTGGGAGGCCCTATTATTATTACATTTTCGGTGTCTCAAGAGTCATTAAGGTCATATCCAGAGTGCCTCAGGGAAGTTATCTTGATCCATCTGCGCTAACGATATGAAAATGTATTCTTATATCAATAATATCAGAGACTGTATTTCTCTCTCTTCAAGATAATCTAAATATATTTCATATCTGGTCAAACACAACTCCTTAGAACTCGACATATAGAAATGTGAGGTCATGTCGTTTTGTTAGAAACCATAATTCCATGCTGTTTAACTACACATTTTCTAACAATACTACTTCACATGTGCAATCTGTTAACGATTTAGGTATAATACTCGATCCGAAATTGGACTTCACTTTTTTTAATGAGAAAGTTTTTGCGTCCGACGCTTGGCTTATTCCCTTTTCCGCAAGTGAATAAAACCTCCTGCACAAATCCTACGGGGAAGTTTTTGAGTCTTGCACGAAATTTCAGATTTGTTTTTTGTCATTTCTGCTTTCAGCTTTATCGTTTTGCAGAGAGAAATCTAGCGGCTAGCTAGAAGCAAAATTTGAGTCACGAGCACCATCCTGCTTCTTGCCGCATGTGACCCTGTCCTATCTCTCTTCTCCATTTTCCGGAGATCAGAAGCAAAAACTTCCTTGTCAAAAAGGGCATAAAGGACTGATAGATGATCTTCTTCATGCGTCACAAAAAAAGGTTGTCGACCGAACGAAAGAAATGTACACTGCATGCAGATCAAAATCCCTATCGTCAGCATAAATAGTTGGACCGCATGTCGTAATGCTATACTTGGTAGCAAAATGGGATCAGGTCGTCTCCTTTCGTCTAATAATTCCAGTTGTATTTCATCAGTGTCAGCTTCCTTGCAAGCAATGCAAATGAAAAAATTAAAAGTAGTTTCCTCTCGTTTCGTTAAGCAATGATTTGGGCCATTTTACACAGTAAAATTCTTCTTTAGCAGTAGCTTAATATTATTGATTTACTTATTTATATTTTGTTTAAAAAAAAAACGTATAAAAATTAGTTTTGGGCACTGATTAGGTTATTTGATCGTTTGTTTTGTTTGTTCTTATTTAATGGTTTTTGAAGTGAAAACTTCTTTAGCGGCGTTGTACACTTTTTTTGTAATGGGTAAAAAATGTTAAACTCGCGTCAGGGACACGTGACCTGATCGAAAATTCGTAAGACGGATGGAGAGTAGACTTAATATATACGTGTATACTTATATATAGGTAGTTCTAGAAATGGTAGAGAGGAGGTTGAGGTGTCGTTGGAAAGGTAACCGAAAATGATTCGGTAGAAGAATCGCAGATTTCACACGCTTAGTACAAAAATTCACCGCTAGGGGCA
>QYTT01079374.1:29523-48435 GCA_006980735.1 Dasypogon diadema
GACGAGTACTTTTAAAAAATGTATAGTTATAGTGGTCTATCTTCATACAGTCCCGAATAATACAGTCCTAAACATGAATTTGTACTAAAAATTGGGGGAGTCTAAGGATTAAAGTCCTTCTCACTACTACAACGTTAAAGCAATGCGTGCAAAATTATTCCCTAACCATTCCAAAATATCAAAAATGCACAACGTTAGTATTGGCACTGATTAGGTTATTTGATCGTTTGTTTTGTTTGTTCTTATTTAATCGTTTTTTTTTCTTTAAAAATGCCTAACTAAACATTGCATTGCATTAAACCTTTAAATGGCAGTTATATTTTATTATTATTAAGTAAGATGCGATTCCTTTTGTTGTTTTTGTAAATAAAAATTATTATCTTAATTTTTTGTAAGTATGCAGTATTGTTTCTCTTTATTCGTATTTGCCTTAAAATTCGAAATTAGCATACTATATGTGTATTGTTTATTTAATTCTTACTTTGTATTGTATATTCTTTGTATGCGTTTACACCAATACTTAATAGCAGACAAACCTGCTACTCGCAAAATAAATCATGACTTGTGCAAATGTTTTCTGTCCGAAACGTTACTAATGTTATACCACTCCTGGAACTCCGAAATGAATGTTCACTTGTATGTACTTCAGATATGTACATTGTAAAAGCTTTATATGACTTTGTACGCATATATTTTTTCGACATTTCTTATATTAAACCAATAAAGGTATTAGTAATGCCGTCATAAATACACAAAGCACCAAAGAAATTAAATGACATGAAGAAAAAACGAGTACATCCAGAAATGGATAACAGTATGTGTATGTTATCGCTCAGATGTACTCCTTAAAATATATACAGATGTGTTTACATCTTGCATAAATCAGAAATAATTTTGGGACTCAGAAGTTGACATCTCAAGCAAAGATCCAAATGTGTGATCCTATTAAACTTACAAATCAAGGCGAAGTTAAAACACAGAATAAAGAAAAAAAAACATTAAAAATAAATAAATAAAAGTATGTTCAAATGTTAAATAAATACTGTGTAGTATAAAAGTGTTGTGTTTGTGACGTGATAAATAAAGTCTGTAAAGATATTCGAGAATTTTAAAATTCAATTATTCTGCTATACTTTGTATTTTGTCATTTTGACTATACTTTCGAAAAATTGATTTTATTTTCATCCGAAATTAGGGCCCTTTCAAAAAATAGGGAAGTGGCCTGAGTGGCGCCGCCTCTTTCAAAATTAAGGCTAATATAATCAATTTTTGACTACTTAGATTTTTTCATTGTATTTCAATCGCCAAAAATAAATAAGAAAAAGTAATATTTCGATATTGGAATGTAGATCTATCCAAATAAGAGCCGTGAATTTGAATTTATTAATAAAAAATACATGTACAGAGGATTGACGGTTATTTCTGCTTACTGCTGCATTTTTGGTCCTAAATTAACAAAGCAAGACCGAGTGAGTACTTTGGAAAGTTTTAGCAGAGCATTTCAACTGTTACCCCCAAATTTGATGTATGATGATAGTAATTCGCTCAGCTTTCTGTTTCTATAAATAATTCTACAAATTAATAAAGTACTTCTACGCAAGCTATAATTGCACTTTTCACTTTTCCAAAAGTGTAACGAACAGAGTATCTCACATCTCACGGCCCGAAGCTCATATCCAATGCTCTATTTCCATACATAATCAAAGTTTGTGCTTGAGCATATAATTAATTTTTTTTGTGCCCCAATATAATTTCCCTGCAACTCTATGGCTCGTATATATAACAGCTCTCAAATGAGTCGCAATTTCTGCACATTTGTGGATCGTGTGTAATTGAACGGCGTCACAAACCTATTACGAAAACTGGGTTATTTCGTTTTAATATGATAGTATAGCAGACGTTGGCCACACGAGTCTTATCAATTTCCTCAATTTGCTGGTAATCAGTTTTAGTGTGCAGAAAAAAAAATCAAAATCGCAATAATTGGTTAACGCACGCTTTTCATTCGAAACTTTTACAGGATTCCCGCAGATCAAAGTTTGCCCTGATCACGTTTTATTAGAAGTGGGCAGCATCCCCTGAAAAAGTTTACACGAGCTCTAGTATCTCTCTATGTAGTAAAATAATTTGTATAGTAAGACATGAGCTTCCGGAAATATTTTTTGGCGCGCAAATATGATAAAATTCTGGATGATGCAAGGGGCGACTTGACATGCGCTTCGCTTGATAACTATCTCGTACTATCTGAAAAAGATGACGAAATATGCATGAAGAATAACAATTTTGTTTCTACGGCAGTTTTTGCGCATTTAGTTCTGGCAATGAAACACATTCGCATTTTAAAACCAAATCTTGATTAAAATTAGTCGCCAAAAGGAGATCAGTGTCAGAATCTATATCTAATCCTATCTGGTGTTAAATGGGTTAACAGTCAAAGGTTGCATCATCATCGGTCGCTTGAGGCAGGCATGCAAGAATTTCTCCGTTTACCAAAAAAAGTATGGGGGGCTCAGTGATCTCTGCAGACAGGTTTATTTCATCAGCCGTTCGTCTAGTCGATTTCGAGCACCTCTCTTGACTTCGCGCACTCTTTCGATATATCAATATCAACGTTTGGACTTTCAAGCAAACTGGAGATTTAGGCCCCCATACCTGAACAGCCCGAAGAATTTTTCTGGAGGAAATTACCAATAATCGATGGGCAATTATCTTCCAGTGCAGACAGGTACACATCTACCGATGCTGATGTATTAACTCACGTAGTCATGTCACGAAATCAACCAAAAAGACTTTGGTGCTGTTCGAACACGCAAAATCAACCAAAGTGCCACTATCTTTTGTATCTGGTACATACTCGAGTCAGGAAGGAGATATAGAAGACACGCAAAAAAAAACGCTAAATTGTTGCCACTGCACTTTTCTCCTCAATTACGACCACTGCCATTAACCAGTACAGTAGGCAAACAGGCTCTTGCGGAGAAGGTAAAAATTTCGCGGTTTTCACATTGCCGTTGTGTCGCCTTGAAAATAAACAAAAATGCAACTTAATCGAAGCTATGATATTCATTGTACAAATTACTGTATCTCGCAATCGGGATAATTTATGCTCGCAAGTGATTATTAGCACAGTTGGAGTTGGCCATGGCTAATTTTCCTCCTGCATTTGGAGGTGGAAGTCCCTACTCTTACATTCAGGTATGCACACTGTTTCACATTTGCGCTGCGTTTTATGGTAGGTAATAAACGAAAGAGAAATCAATTTTCTAGAGATAGATTACTCAAAACTGTGGTAGGTACAACAAAAACCTGTAGTTGAATGACTGGAAAATTCTATACAATCAGTAGAGAATCTGTCAAGTTAAGTAATTTATACATAAAAGTAGGTGGAAATCAATGAGCAGATTATAATATCTACTCGTCACAAGTCGCAAATCACAAAAAACCAGATGCGAAATCTGGATTTAGGACAGTTTACTGCCGAGGACGCATGGACTTTTGACATTATACTACTAATTAGCTTCTAAAATATCGTAAAGCTAACCAAAAGTTAATTAGAGACGAAAAAGACTCTCCCAATGTGGCCCAGATTGGGCAATTTTTCAAATTCTCACTGTTTAGCTAAGAGTGGGATGATCCAAAATGAAATATTTTACTTTTTGTAGATTCCACTATGTTCATCAATCTACAGAAAGCAGTCTTTACTCCCAAAAATACGAGTTAAAGCTAATAGAACTCCCTTGACTATCTGCTTCATCTCATCTTCAAAACTAGAGGTCAAAGAACTGTTTCTAAAAACCGGTTTCTTTTTGTTCCAAATGATTTTGGTTAACCAAAAGCCAAAAAAATTATTTGACAAAGTTCTTGTTTTGAACGAAACTGAAACAAAAACCAAAATTTGTTTTGCTCTGGTAACAAAATTTTTTTGTTCTAGTTGGGACGAAGTGCTGCTAATTAGTACCTGGCCAAGTCTTGAAAATAAGACACATTAACCCTACCATGAAATATGATGGTGGGTCAGTTCTTGTCTAGGGATATTTTTCAGTATCATACACAAATCATACACAGGTAATTTGGACTTTATTGGCGGTATTATGGACACTATACTCATCCTTGGCGATTTCTTATAGCAGCGACAAATTGAATTTGAAAAGCAATTACATGTTCCACCACGTCAATGATCTTAAACACACAGCTTGGGTTGTATGAATGTGGCTCCTATTCAATATACCAACACTGCTTCAATCACCACGGTAATCTCCAGATTTAAATTCTATTGAGCATTTGTGGGCTTATTACAAAAAAATCACGAAACATGATAGAAAAACGGTTATTGTAAAAACCTTGTCAATTCGATGGAAGACAGGTTAAAAACTACTTTAAAATCTGATGGATACTCAGCAAAATGTTTAAAATACTTAGAAAATCTTTTTTACTATGTTTTTAAGGCGCACACGCTAAATATGACTTTGAACATTTAAGACAATTTGTTTAAATAATTTTTTCCAAAAAATTTACTTTCTAACGCAGATTGAAAGACAATTATATTTTTCTCTACGACTTTTATAAATTAAAAAATTTTTTATAATGTACATTTTACACATCTTCACTAACTTAATGAGAAATTTATTCAGCCGTTTGCCACCTCAATTCGAACTGATTAACTCATCCTAGGCATTATTCCACTTAAATTGGTGTTTTAATTTGCCACTTTTTTTTCTACCGCTTCTTACATAAAATTAAGAATTATATTTCCGAATACTGTAGATTCCTTATAAATAATCGGCAATATATTTATTTCTTCTAAACACCACTTTTATCCGAAGAATAGTCAAGTTCTTCTGTTTTGGCTTCAGTCTGAAGTCGTCTTTTATAAGTCTTCGCCACAACAAGCCAAGTTTCAAGGTAGAGATCCGTACAGCGATGAATGCAGCTTTTCTCGTACGAACTTAAAGTCGAACCTGGTTTTCCCACACATCTTTTAAAACAATTAGGAGCAATTTTATCCAGAAATTCTGCAATACTCATGGCATTGTTTTGCGCTCTAACTTGATCCATAAACTTCTGCTTGCTGATTTTTTTATCATCCATTTTCTAAGTACAAACATATATAGTAAATTTAATGGAAGGTAATAAAAAACTGTACATTTCCTTTATATTGTTCTGACATGTTCAAATACGTTTGAATTTTGACAGTTCCCTTAATGGTTGCTTTAAAAGAGAGTGATTTGAAATTATTTAATTTAAATATTGTTGATGTCAAATAATTAATTTTTTTTTACATAATTAAGAAGTAAGTAGCGTAACACATATAAAAAAACCAAAAAATGCTCATTTCTAATGATAAAAAATACAATAGTATAGACTACAGTGGCTCAGTGGATGACTGAGTTTTGAAGACATCAAAATGTCTTCTTTGGTGATGAAATTCTACATTATTTGCTGACAAATCTTCGGAAATCATATAACAGATTTTCTTCCAATTCTTAGAACTTTTTTTTCGGCATTTTAGGTAAGTTTTTTATTTGTGAACGATTCTGATGCCTTTTAAATTATTGCTAAGCCAATCCCCTACTCCTCTTCGTTTAGGAGTCGCTAATTTTCGAAATTAAAACAAGAATTTTTTACCTTTTAATCCTTACGTTACTACAAGCGATTATAGTCGCTTTTCATCAGATGCCACTAACATGAACGACTATAGTCGCTTGCTTTTCTGTTCATACTACATACGAGACAAACAAAACTAAATAAAAAAGGAACAAATGTTTTCCGAATCAATCTCATACGAAAGCTCTCCAAATGCTCGCTGTCGTGCGTTATCTGTACTCCTTTGCTGCGGCGTTCCATTCAGAGGCAGAGATGTCTCCCCATTGCAATGTAATAGATCACCTACTATTGTGCTCTAAAATGAATTCATTTAGCACTAACTGATATCTACAACTATTTTTTAAATTCTACTTTCCTTTTAGAGTATTTAGTCTTAATTTAGAATTAGAAAGTGGGGGGCTACTACAGCCTATATACTAATTATAGCTCCTCAATTAGTCCTACTCTTTAAAAAAAGAACAGTATCTTTCTGAAGGAAATATTCTGGAAGTCTTCAGGCCTCATCAGAAGTGCCCCAAGCAGCTGGAATAGACACTGTGCAACTGGCTCGCATTCGCATAAAATGTGCTCCGACGTTTCATCCTGTTCGAGACATAATCTACATACTTTGGTGGTGCCGATCCGATTAAGGTGATTTCTAAACTTGTAGTGTCCAGTAGGGACCCCTACAACAATTCTTATTTGATCCTTTGGCAATTGTAGTAGTTCCAAAGTTCTTTTTTGTGAGGGGTTTTTGATAAATTTTTCTGTTTGCCTCGAGCACCTTTCCAATGCCCTCCATCTTATTTTCCCCAGGACTACAGGACGCAGCTGTTCGATATCCTAATTCCCTACCTTCCCTTCCGCCAAGGTTGTTTTTTTTTGTTAAATAAAAACACTTACAATATATAAATTATTTTATTACTGTAAATACATATTAATATAATAATATGAAACTGTCTTTAATATATCGTTTTCGTCTTATCTTTTACTTAGTGTTATGAAATTATTATAAATCTTGGTGGTGTCGCCCATCTTTCTACAGGCGACGCCATTCTTTCAATCGCACAAAAGCTTTTCTTAAAATATTTCCTACAGAACTTTATAAATGTCATTTCACTGCTTTTCTAATTAATTTTTAATCTTAATAATTTGATTTTGCTTCTTTATGCCTGCTCTCTTCCACTCACCTTAGCCGTATGTGTGTTTATTTATTTTTTTTTATAATTAAATGAAATTGCACTATTTTTGTTTACATTGTCCTTTTCTATTCAGAAAGCAATTATTTTCTATATCTCTGCAAAAGAAAGAACCAGAAACGGAAGCTCTTTTATAGTTTCCAGTTTCAAAATCACATATTATTATGATTTACATTTCTATTACTCTACTCTACATGTACAAGAGATACAAAAATTGGTTAACTATGCAATTATAATATATAAAAGAAAATATCCATCGTCTTTTCACTGGATACAAACATAAACGATGAGAAACAAGCCGATAATTAGACACAATTTGTGTGTGTGTGTTTGTTTTTTTTTCGAGATTCACTTTCCCTTTTATTGGTCATTTAAATTATATTTACAAAAACAGTGAGCAATTCTTGTATCCGCTTTACTAAATTACCGCAGAAGCAGATGACTGATAATTGATTTAATTACAAGGTTGGAGGTTGCGGTTGTGGTCATCATTAGCGATGATGATGGGGTTACGATTGTATACTGTGATATAGAAAAGGTATAAAGTACGTAAATGTTAAAGCTAGGAGTAAATTGTACTGTTTCTAAAACACTACTTTCATTCTACTACGTAATGCATTCGGACGCCGTAACTCTTATATAATCTAGCAATTATAATCAAGATAGAGTCAAGTGAAAGGCGAATTAATTTAATTTATGCCTCCCAATATGATTTGGATCATTTGCCTCCAATCTAATACAGATACAAGAAATGCTGCAGATAGAATTCACATCTTTCAAACTCTTCACTGCTTAATTTCTCAACATATCAAAATCATAACAAAAGTGTACTTAACAAGAATAATTGAAAAGCAATGTACAATTAAATTTGGAAAATGCAATTTCTTTCATAGATTTAATTTGTTATGCAAGGAATAGAGAGGAGATGCTAAGAAAACCGTAGAAATATTCATTTTAGATTTTTATAATATTGGATAATTTCTGTTTCTAGTTTTTGAGCTTCTATTTTAGTATTATTACTGCACTTAATACCGAAATTGAAATCATAACGTTGCGTTTTGTATTTTGTATTTGTGAATATATATTCAAGAGTACACTGCCTGTGTTTACACAGCTTAATTTTAGTAAAAACAGTTCCATTGCTTTGTCCAAACTCGACTAGTAAGTTCACTTCAATAAATCTTAGCTATTAACTTGTAATCTTGTTAGAAATTTTTTTTAAAAAAACTTGCAATTCTCTATTTCTCTTTAGACAGTAATGTTAACATTAAAAATTCGTCGTATGGATTCATTTATTTAGTTTTAGAATTTAGAACTTTTGAGAAAAGTTGTTCGAGTTCCACCAGAAGTTAAACATGAATTTATGTTTCCGCATCACTAAATGCTGTAGCAGAGATTCTTTACCTTATAGAAGACTTTTATTTTTAATATTTAAATTCAAGTGCATAATACGTCCTTCAAAAATTTAACATCAACTTTCGATTTATGCTACTGGTCTCTCTTGATTTATGTTTTTTTTTTAATTGCAACCAACCGAATTTTCATATTAACACGTTAATTGCGGTGTGTGCTCCCGGGGACATGTTAATAACGTCGAAGGTGATTTTTTCAATTTCTGCTCTACTTTACGTAGCTAATTCTTATTTTTGGTCGCTTTTTGTGAAAATAATTTCGCACTTTAAGGCACATGCAATGCACAGAAAATATACGTTATTCATTTCCATACGATGCATGTACCCACAATTATTGACATTAAATCCCAGTGGCTTCGCAGGTACAATTCTCGTCAGTAGAATTGCTTAAACCACCGTCACGGTACCCAGATAAATCGTAGCGCCCTGTGCAGAATTCGAACTCACG
This sequence comes from Dasypogon diadema, assembly GCA_006980735.1. Lineage (NCBI taxonomy): Eukaryota > Metazoa > Arthropoda > Insecta > Diptera > Asilidae > Dasypogon > Dasypogon diadema. The sequence goes on from QYTT01079374.1 coordinate 38,166, forward strand.
ACCACAGAGGAGATAATTTGCTGATGTGCACCTCAGCCCGCTCGACCATCGTCAAGCGAAACACGAAAAAATGTGTTTTACGGTTGAGAAGACCGACCTGATGAGATGGTAGCGATTTAATTGAATCAGTTTAAAAAGTTGAAACCCATCAACTCAATCAAGATGCCAGCACTTTAAAAATAGTGTGGATTTCTTAATTTTAGTGATAAACATAATAATTTTTACGGTATTGATGAATCTAATCCGCTTAATGATAACTCAGAAGTAGACAAAAGTCATAAATCCCGTACATAGCGTTTCCAATCTTTTCAAACCGCTCAAGAGGATATTTAAGGGAGAAAAATCGTTTATCGGGCAAATAAGGAAATGTGGGAATTACAAAAAACAAAATAGTACAGCAGAACTTTTTATAAACTTTTATATTTATGTTTACTTTAAGTTAAGAAGAAGAAAGAAAAAACATTTTTGTTTCAATATAACTCGGCTTAATTGTGAGTTATAATAATATTCTTCTGACGCTTAGCAGTCAAAAGCCCAAGGGTTTACGCCAGCTCTAGAGTTATCTGCAATTATCTGAAGCAGATAAATGAAAAAAAAAATTTAAATTATGAACCCATGCGCTCTACATGAACCTCTGAAATAAAAAAATGTCAAGTTAAAAATGTTATAGCCTTTTAAACAAGAAATGCCGATTTTCTGCTTTTATTTTTTTAGGTTCGTAGAGAAGGGAATTTAATTAACTACGAGTATGCAAAGGACCAACAGATTTTAAGAAATCTCTTGTGCCGTTTTTCACTTTTTGTTGAAAATGCGTTTAAATTTTTCGATATTAAAAAAACATAAAATGATGCTACTTTGCTTAAACTTCATTCCACCTGCTTACGTTAAAACTAGTTAAGTGGTATTGACAAGTGATAAGTATTTATTATTTTAGAATTTCATACAGCCCCTCTGGAGGGTGGACTGTGGTAAAAGCCAATGGCCGACCCGTAGATAAAGTGCCAGAGGCACTGGGATATTGTAAAAATTCTCGCTTTTGAGGGGAAAAGTAAATAACTATTGCGTATATGTTACACGGAGCACCCGACAACGGGTGGCACCACCATCAAACATCATTCCTACCATTTGGCGCCAGGCAACCCGACCTAGGCGGGCCCTTGAAATCAGTAGCACTAAACAAATTTAAGATTATACAAAAAATTGAGAAGCACAACTTAATTATAAGTAAGAGAATTATAGAAATTAAATTTTTTAAGGTATTGCCTAAGCTCAGAGGACAATCCTGATGATGCACACAGCACAGCTTAGGCGCGGAAGGAAATTAGGGAATTAACCTGACAAATGTTACAAGTGAGCCACAATTTTGGCATGAAATTATTGTGCTCAAAAAAGGAAGAAGAAAGTGTTTGAACTTAATTCCAAAACAAAAATGATTTTAGACACGTTTTATATTGTCTGGACGTACGACAGGAAATGTTTAGTGAATATTTTCGGTAAAAACAAAAGTAACGCTACCCATAACGCACATTTGAGTTTCTGAGATCTTTCACCTTCCGGTTTACTACCTCATTATGAGCTCTATTGGTCATATTATATTCTTTCAATATTAATCTTATAACAATATGCTAAGTCAGTGTAGCACATACTGATTGCTGCTGCAACGATAGCGACAGCTCATCAGTCAACAGGATTGCGGCAATCTCAGAAGAAACGATACTCAGGGTTACTTTTCCGGATACTATACTCATACTTGACATCGTATGGATATCCCTGTATCGTGTTCAATGTACACAGTGTTCAATAAATTTGAATACAAAAGTTTCTTCTCATGAAAATTTAAAACAAATTCATGTCCTAGTCAATTTCTTTTTTCACAATTAGGTCCCGCTGTGATTATCCAGCTTGTGTTAAAAAATCAGAAACATTACGGGCACTTATAGTGAATAAATTTGTTAAAGGAATCAAATGTCGTGATATTTCCCGAAATTTCAAAAGTGTAGGTGTACGGCGGGATTTTATTCATAAAACTATTAAACGTTTTAAGGAAATGTCCTCTGTTCAAGGCCGTAAGAAAAGTGGACGTCCACGAACTGTGTGTAATAAGTTAAGAGTGCAGATTCGAAGAAATAAGGTCCGTTCGATAAGGAAACTTGCTGGATGTTTAGGGATATCGGGAAAGTCGTTGTTTTTGATCGAAAATGGGCAGTTTCATTCCAAATTTAAACTCCTGAGAAACATCGATGAGAGTTCAGAAGTATGGACGTTTTTCTCTCATTTTTCTTCATTTTCAGCCCCTTTTACTCCATCCCTTTGTCATAAAACTGAATAAAAAGTAGCATACATTCAAAGGGAGAGTGTGTCCCCTTCCCAAAGTTGAAAGATTTTTTTTTTGGAATTAGTTCCGTAGTTCGAGAGATTATCTCGAACAAACTCACAACCCTACAATATGTACAGTTTGTCTTTGAATTCGCCTACCAGTTTTAAAATTATTGATTAAAGAAAAAATACAAAAAAATAAGGAAAAACAGAAAATAACAGTATACATAGCATTTTAAAACAACATAAAATAAAATTCAGGAGAATCACGTATAAATAATAAAATCAAGTATAAATATTGTTATCTCTTGTAAAAAGCCGTTAAGGCAGAAACACAATCAGGCCTTGTGGCTTCCCCAAAGCTTCTTCTAGGCCTTGTCAAATTTTTCTGCAAATGTCGGAAGCGAGTCGCAAGATAAGCTTTGTGAGATGTTTGAAATTTTCTCCATTGAAGCCCGAAAATAACATTTGCGTGTCAGCGCTGCTCCTGCCACTTTTGTGTATTTGTAATTCACATAAAATATTTGATTCCATAGTCAAAATTTCGTAAATTAACAAAAAAATCTCAAAAAAGCACGCCCCATGTTTACAAATATCTGACGTCACCAAAAGAATGATAGCGCCTGGCTTCGACGTTATTTTGTTTTAAGACCATTCTACATCGAATTCCGATAGTTCCTATGCTGTGTTATATGAGAACTCATGTTCTCTAACGTTTTCTATTAATTTTTCTTCCATTATCATTTCACGAACTCTCCTGATTGTTTTGAATGTCAAAACTGGCACAGGAACTGGTAGCATTGTTTTTGATTATTATGTTCGCCTACATGCGTTTTCGACTTTTCGATTTTGAAATTTATCAAAGCTGAAACTGACGACCAAGTCGGTATGTAGAAGTATAATTCAGTTAACATGCAGCCAAAGCCGACGACCAAGTCGAACCAGAATAGTAGTTTTTTCTTATGTTGTCGGAAACTTGAAAAGTCCATTCATACAAATCATAAGTTAGAATTTGAAGATGAAATCTGTCTTAAATAATTGATTTGATCTAAATCGCTTTCGTAAGTTATATAGCATCATGAAAAAATGTCCCTAAAACTGAACATATAAAAGCTGAGAGCCCGTACGGATTTTTTTTTCTTTTGATTTTACATATTTGATATTTTTATGAGGTAAAGCTGAATTAATGTCTAACTTATCAAGACCCGATGTCTCTATATATTTGATTTTCTACCAGGTGTAAACGGAATTATTTGTTTTTCATTAAACAACTCTCGACAACTTTTCTCAATCATTTAAGTTTTGAACTCAAACATATTTTCATCTTGTTGTGAAATATTGAAATGCTTAACGGAACACGACTTACTCTTGTCCGTCCCCTTACTCTTAATCAACAAATAAATAAAGCTAAAGTATCGTTACAGAAAATCAGTTTTATATTATTAGTTCAGTATTTTTATTGCTACTGTGCGCAAGGTTATGATTCGTATCAGTTTAGAGTTCTTATTTTGTATTTTAGTACGGAAACAAATCACATGTATTCACATTTATTATTTAAATTTGAAAGGGGGGGATATTACTTTTTCTTTTTGGTTTTCGAAGAATCCACTAACGATCAGGCCGACGTTTCATTTGTTTCCATCCATCCCTCACTGTCGTCCTCACTTTCAGATTCTTCAGACTCCGAAAGTTCGATTGCCACACGCCTCGCTAAAATGGATGCAACATCGTGTAGTGCTGTTGTTCGTTCGATTTCTTTTTGTTCGGACTTCTCCACCTTTCGTAATGTAATACCTGAAAAAGGTTTCGGGGAAAAATTCAATTGTATTTTCGTCTTAAGCATTAATCAATTGAAATATTAAAATATCCGACATTTTACTATTGCTGATTAAATGAATTTGAATAGCTTACCATCTCGTATAGCCTTCATAAGATCAGTTCGAGAATCATGGAATGGTGGCAAAATCTTTTTTGGTGCTACCATATGACCAGCACCACCCATAAGAATACCATTCGCTGGTTGAGTTGGAATATTCGTAGTATTCGACGGGATATCTCCATTCGCCAAAGATTTCTGTATATTTACGGATTGATTAATTTGTTGTTGAGACTGCTGCTGTTGTTGAACTTCGATTGGAGGAGGGGGCGGCGGGGGTGGAGGTGCTACATTCGGTGGCGAACACTTCGGTGAAAGCTAATTGAAAATAAATTACAATTAATTTATTGTTGTTGCCCTTATTTGAAACGATGAACCTCAAGGAAATTATTCTCTAATTATGTACAGAAGGATTATTTTCGAAAAAGTATAAAAGGGAAATGGTAAAATATAATGTAATCGCGATTTTCTAAAAGTAGTAAAACTAGTTAGGAAACTATTAACCCCTATTAAATTCAACCGTTCATTATTATTCTATAATGCCCAACTGAAATACCCGCTTTAGTTTCCCAATTAATTTTAAATGAAATAAAAATGTTTTTCTCTTCATAATGTCTTCGATTATTGTGAAAAAAAAAATTAATTGGAGAAAAACCGAGCAGATTTATAATTTTCATTGTTTTTTTTTTGAATGCGTTTTTACTTTTTATGGTGGAAAGCTTCATAAAGTACACCGAATCTTAGTGGATAATATCATAGTAAATTACAAATCATAAGGCCTAGATTCGAATTAATTTTATTTGATGAAATCAATAGCGCTCTTGTCATTCAGTGCGCATCATTACAATTTATTTTATGCTGCACATGCGCAAATCGAGGTATCAGGGTATTTTGCTTTTTTCTCCTGGAAATGTGGAAATTTTTTCTGAAATATTTGTAATACCGAAATAAAACACAAAGGTGGTATTAACTTTGACAATTATTAGAGGAATAAAAATTGACTGCGATTTTCTTATATATTTTTATATTTACTCTTCTTATTTTATACTTTTTTCTAAAATCAGTTATATTAACCTGTTTTGAAACTGTATACGGAAATTCAACGCGAATCGGTACGCAATCTATAAGCGGGACATAATGGGTTAAAGATTGGAACAGAATACGGCGCTGATACTTTCAGTGCTGACGCTGTAGCTCAAACCGGTTTAAAACTGAAAACGTAACGTAGCCAATAAAGCGAACAGAATATAACAGTTAGTGATGTGACTCAATTTTGCCTACTTTTAATTTTGACGCGCGGTAGCAGCATATTCTGTTTCCTCTTTAAGGCCTTTTTGGTTTTAGTAAAAAATTTTATCATGTAAACTTGTGAATAAAAATAACAACAAAAGTATCCTTATTCCTATGGGAAATATATAAATAAAAAAATGTACTAACCTGTTCCGGAATTGGCGGAGGTGGCGGTAGATCATTCATAGCATTCAACTGTGACATTTGCATATTAATATTATTTAAATTATTTATCTGGCTATTCAACTGGGCCATAACTAAAGCATTTGCATCTTGAACACTACTACTTGGCGCTAACTGTGGAGAGCCTGCTCTCGATGTGCTATGACTACGAGCTAATAATTTCGCAGCAATATTTCCTCCATTAATAGGTGGCGGAGGTGGTGAAGTCATCCCGTCTGGTATAGGTGGTGGTGGGGGTAAATTATCTCGTCCTGTTGACATACTTCTTCCTCGTGTAGGTGTATTAGCATTTGATGTATTTGGAGTTCCGCCACCACTACCACTAGATGGAGGTGCTGGTGGAGGCTGTGATGGACGAGGCTTTGTTCTGGATGGAGTTCCAGGTGCATAAAGACTTTCTGATGACATTGGTCCTTGGCCACCAGATTGCATATATAAAGCTTGCGAATTATATACTGCTTCATCATATAACTGCTGTTGTTGTTGGTGTTGAATTTGCTGTTGCGGGGTGGAATGTACACCTTGATAATTCGAATTAGGTGGATAATGACCAGTAGCCTGTGGTGTGACTGGACCATATCCGTCGACAGATTCAGCTGGATAACTTCTCCGTAACTCTATAGAATTTGGTCTTGGAGGCCTGGTATCATACACTCCCATACCTTAAAAAATGAATAGTACAAAGTGTTAGCAATACGAACAGAAACTAGATGTGTTGTGCAGAAAATTTGGACATCTAATATGACTGAGTGTGTCTTAAATAAATAAATCTTTATATGACTGTGTAGTTGAAAAAGAATTCACACATGCTTCTAAAGTATTAATTAATAATCCAAACCACTAAGAGGAAATAGATATGAAACTATTAATGTTCAGATGTTTGAAAACTTTGTTAAATCGGGCCACTAGTATTCAAATCGGTAATTGTCTAAACGAGGGGACCGTCGGTCCGAGGAGGGAGTGGGGACGACCTCGGACAGTACTAAAAAAGTGTTTGGAGGTGTAAAACAAGAATTTTCGCGAATAAACGTCCCGAATTCAGCAGTCAGGGTGAAGGGTGGAGAAGTTAAACGCCCAACATTTACAAAGTACTTCGGAAATCACCTTTTACTACCTTCCGAAAACTTTTTGAGCTATAATATTTAATTTTCATTCAATATCAAAATCGAGAAATATTCAGATTTCCACCTCCGTCCCCTGCGCCTCCACCTCCCCGCCCCCTACATTTAAACTAGCAGAATGACCTCATACGATCCCCCACTACCCCCTCAACGTCTATCCCCTTCCCCCGTCCGACGGTCCCCTCATCTAGACAATTACCTTTAAATCCTCTGACAGATGCATTCAAAATTAAATCAATAAAAACACTAGTGACGCGTTTCAACTTTCGAGATGGCACTAAAAAAAATTCCAGAATTTGGCGTGTGTATAAGAGTGGTGGTAAATCACACCACAATCTAAGAGCATTCCCAAACATTATTTTGTATCAACCTAACCTGAAATCATAACAGCTGTTAACAATGCAACGTTGTGGTTAGTTTCCAAATGTGATAGCATATTATAGGGCCTTACGTGATCTGAAATAATGAATCGATGTTCATATTTATATTGTGACCAGCTGTACTATTTTTGTAAGTCAAAAGCTATAAACACACTGAAGGACCAAGTGCTTTTCAAAAGTCAGGGAGCAAAGAGATATCTACAAACGGTATATGTACTTCTTTCGTACCTATAGGGGGTGATTTTTTTATATAAACAACAAATATATCTTGCTTTTTCAGGACTTCTTTCCAAATGATCCAAGTTAAGCACCCGATCTAATTTCTTACCTTAAATAGAACAAGTTTTCGTTTAAATATTTTCAAGATAATTATACATACGCAAACATTTCAATATTATCTCAAAACAAAATAGCCTGGCAATTTAAAAAAGAAAAATCGAAAATTGAGGAAATATGTACATAAAAAAGTTTCAAGTAAGAATAGAATTTAGGTTGTAAAACGGATAATGCGAAGGAATGCACAGTACAATGCAATATACAAACAAAGTGACAAAAATAATAGCAAAAAAATTATTCAAATTTCGGGCAAAACATTTGAAAGTATTATACAGAATCCAAGCTGAATATTTTATACTGCTTTCTCAAATGCTTATAAGCAGTCTGGAACTTTGAAACGTGAATTCGATATTTATTCAGGTGATTTCCATGGCTTAAAATTATGGCACTGTGAAGATTTTCAACTGAATTGCAAATTTCCAATGATCCGGAACAGTATAAAGAACGCAGCTACAGTGAGCTGGATAATACGCATGCGAATCGCTAAACACGGAAAGGTCACATGTCCACTCAATTAAATTTTAAAGGAGAAATAAAAATTATAATATTTCAGCTTTTTTTAATTAATTTTTATTACGTATATTAATTTCTTTGAAAGAATAAAGTCATATTGCAGAATGACATCCTACCCCATATATTAAACACAACTTTTTGATATAATTGCAAACATCGCCACGTATAGCTCCAACTGGCTATTCATGTCCAATGTCTAACTATCCGTAGACATCCTCTACATTTGCCCGTTTAATGTTTCCTCGAATCTCATATTCATATAGAATGTAATACCGTTTTTCTCCATCATCTATGAAGTACCTTACTTTAAAACCTTTTTTCTACTTGCCAAATTTTCAAAGAGTTGTGCAATGCATACTCATCTGCCTCTCTGGGTATTATAACAGCGGTTTTAATTTTAACAACAGCGAAAACTTACGAACAGCTGAATGAATAACTGTTTTTCCAAGACAAAAAGTAAATTGAAATTCGTTTTTTAAGAGCGAAGTTTATTCAAACTTTGTCTAAATTTTTTCAGGACATGGCTTGTTAATGCCTTGAAAGTTTCTTCTTACATAATTTTCAACTTCAATTCTTTTTTCGTTACACTTAGTTCACTTGAATATAAAGTGAAAGAAATAAAGGCAGAGATTAGTAGAATCAGGAAGCCAGGGAATGGGACCGTTTCATGTAATTGTGATTCATCTGCCGCTGTATGTTCCGTCCAGAACGCAACAAAGCTTTCACATCAGATGAAAGAATGAAAAAAACTCAAATTTGAGATATTTAGTAAGAAATATTCAATAAATACACCACTGTGCATCAAATTAAAGATCTATTTCGAATAGTACATCATTTACGATTGTAGCGGCAGTAGTTTAAGAAAAATAAGACTACTCACATCAGAACATATATTCGCTTTTAACCTCTACGACACAGTGGTTTCCGTGTTTTTCTTTTTAAACGGATGAGCCACTATAGTGTGGCTCAATTATTTTACTATTATTAAAAAGTATTTATTTGTAGCTATGCAATAGCAAAGTCTTCACTTGCTTCACTTCACACCGTTCTTTTACAAGAAAATATTTAAAAAAAATGATTATTCGCTTAAAAAACAGTAAAATTATAGTGAAAATTATAATTTATGACACCTATAACCCTATCCTAATGTGTGTGCGTTGTAAAAGCATCACCAGACAAAAATCACAGTAGGTCCTATATTGTTCGCGTGCAATTTGCGTTAGATCTTGCCGTTCTAAGGTAAAGCTCCGCAGCTACAATAACCGTAGCTAAGAGGTTAATCACGGTAAATCATAATTTCATATAAAACAGTATAAGAGTAACTTCAACTCTATTAAATCTCAAAAATAATGGCTCTTGACTTTCATAATATTTTCTTGTAAAATCTCTATATATACCTTCGAAAATGGTGTTTTTTTGTCCTCGGAAAATTTATTCAAAACATTACCTCCTGCTGTACTGCTTTTATACTATAAACTAATTGCGGAAATTTAGTCTTAACTGATTTAACTGGCAAACAATGAAAGCACATACATACATTATGTAGTTTACGTTTTATTGCATCATCAAAATTTTTAATTTGATACAATCATTGATCCCATCTAATCAATAATTAACACATTTACGCCGGGTTTTATTAGTAAGAGGGCTCGCTCATGTTATATTTAGTTTTTCATGTAGTTTTCTCTTTAAGTTCTCGTGTGAACCACGCCTCCGTGAACGTGTTAAAATTGTAAAAAAAAATGCAATTCACTTGGTTTTTAAAGATATTCGTCGTTTTTTAATCACATTTTATTGTTTGGTTACCAGAATGACGAAAAAAAACTATTTTGTTCATCCTTTCAAGGACCAATTCTTACTTCTTTTTTTTTAACAAAAAGAAACTACAACTTTGAATACATAAACAAAATAAAAAGCAAGTTTAACTTTTTACAAAATAAAATTGCAAAATAACTGTGCGCTCAATTTTAATTTTATTAGTGTTTCTGCAAATTATTAAAATTTAAGTACATTAGTTGTTATGTACTACAGCACGCAAATAATACTACCTAGCTTTTTCGGTTACGCTACATAAAATTAAAGCCATTTTAAAAAAGGAATTAATTCGGCTCCGATCTCCGTTTACAATTGAAATTATGGAAGCCAAAGGAATTGGACAATAATACTGTGCAATGGCAATTTTCCATTTTTATATTATTTTTTCGCTTACGTTTGGTCCGTATACTATAAATAAACAAGAGTAATAAAGGAAAAGA
>QYTT01079376.1:0-20997 GCA_006980735.1 Dasypogon diadema
CCGTTAAGTCAGAGATCGCGCCTATAAAAAAAAAAGTATCTACAACTACGCACAACAGTTCTGCTGTTAAACTTGTACTTAAAAAATTAGGGAAGATAGTTTGGAAGTTAATACATTAAATTAGAAACCAGAAACGAATAATGAACTTACACAAATTTTATGGAAAATAAAGTAAAGAATTAAAATATAAAAGAGTAAGAGTAAGATATATTCGAAGATGAAAAATTTAAATAAAATGACGACATAGATTTAATAAAGATGTGTGCTGATCGATGATGCTTAATTGGCGTATGTAAATTCTAATAGGCACTTTCTAAATATTCCAACGGAGTCTCAACAAGAAAGATGGTTGTTTAGTATTTTCCCCAGATTTTTTTTACCAACTCGGATTAAGATGACGTTATCTAAAATTATGGTAGAAAAATTGGATATGTCAATATTAGATCGCGTGAGGATAATGCAACTGGAGTTATTTGGGTTTAACCTGAGATGATCGTTTTTAGACTAAATGCGAATGCTCAGTAGGTCATCATTTAATCTGGCGGCACAGTCTTCAACCAAACCGGCAGGCCTAGAAATATATAATTGAACATCATCTGCATACATATGAATGCAACAACCTCGGGCAGGTCATTAATGAACGCACTAAATAGCAACGGTCTCAGTATGGAGCCTTGAGGAACATCGAATTTAATTACAGATGCCGTAGGAAGAGAGTTTTTTTTTATCTTGACACGCTGCATGCATTCCGTGAAAAAACTCGTAATTACCTTAATGGTGAACAACTGAATCTGGATCTATAAGACATCTTGTCCAACAATATTTGATGGTTAAGGCTATCAAACGCTTTAGAGTAATCTAAGAGAGCCAAGTAACAAATTTCATGCTTAGCAAGTGCTGATTGTATATCTGTGATAATCTTCATTAAGACAGCCTTACAACCATGATGAACTCAATATAAATAAGTGGGAGATCATGTCGTCCTTTAGGAAGCGTAGTGCTATTATAGTTGACTATAAATTTGCCACAAACAGCATTCCACTTGACTTTGTTTCATTCTTGGTTTCATTGAAAAATAAATAAAGTCAAGGGATTCGGAAATTTTTATAGTAAAAAAAATAGACAGCAGATTCAAAACTGTTTTCAAAAGTCAATTTCATCAGGGAATAATGTTTTCAATTAAAGGGAATAATGTTTTCGAACAAATCAGAAAATTGGAATTATTCTGAATAATTCCAATGAAATGTTTCGCTTCACTGAAAACTTTTCGTGCACGTTTTTCTTGATCAAAGTTAAAATAAGCGTAAATTGTGAAAAAAAAATTTTCCAAATGAGTGAATTTTCTAAATTTTTGAATTTTAATTAACTTGAAAACCTTATGGCAACAAAGTTTCTATTGAAATATCCAAGAAATAATTTATTCGAATTAGCAGTTCTTCTATAAATTTTTGGGAATTTAATCGGTAAATTTCCTTTATAGCTATTAGGGAGAGATTTGCTTTAAAGACAGAAATTAATTAAACCCCTTTTTTCCTTATATATCTCTCTTATAGTAATTAATTCGTTCAACGTTAAAAAATCAATTTTTATGGGTAAGTGAAAAGATACCCGAATCTTTTGCTTGGCTCAAGAACAAAAAGGCAAAAATGTTAAAATGAAAATGACATAAAAATAAAATGGTTTTCTCGTAACTGGAAAAAAAAACTAAACTTCTTTCTATCCAATACTTTAGACATTTCTAGTGATTAATCCTTTGAATCTTGCATGGACTGTGCTATTAAAATGCATGTCCTTGTCATGCTTGAAAAATTGAACACGTACCGACTTCTGTACATATCAGAGGAGAATTGGTCAGTCAGTGGTCACCAGGGTAGTTGTCTGGCATAGTGCACTAAGCTTGGATTTTTATTCTGTATTTCCGCAATCATATTTTCATGCAATTTTATTGAGTTTCAACGCCACACTGGGGCTCGTGTGTACGTGTGTTAAGTTAGAGGAAAATCACAGTCCACAAATTACAAATGTAAAAAGAAAAATAGAAAAAAAAATCAAATTTAGAGAGAAAAATTTCTATTTAATGCCGAGTCAGGATAGCTTTAAACTATGAATATATTACTTTATATTCATATGCACATACATATTTTATGGTACTCAACCTAATTTGTAGTTTGTTTAGCTTTGACATGAATCAACCTATTCAGGAACTGAAGTAAGCTTCTCTGTCTTTAGTGCTGCATTTAGATTTTATCATTTAACATTTCGTAATTTAAGGTACTATAATAATTATATGATAGAGAAACTTAAAAAATCGAATTATAGTTTACTGAGAATTTTCGCTAAATACTTGTCTTATTAAAGGCAATTTCGCTTATTTTTTAATGGATGAAAGTTTTGGAGCAACAGGGACATTTCAATTGGTTTATTTGGCCAGGATACTAAAGAGAAATGTGGTTATTAATAATAAAAAGCGATTATCTTCTTTTTTTCAAATTATGAATTTAAACATTGTAAACTTCATCCATATTATACTTTTTCAGTTCAAAAATAATGAAACTTAAAGCGAACGTTTTTTTAATATCAGAGAATAGTTTTCTAATCAAAAGGAACATTTTTTATTCCAGTCTACAATTTTTCCAAATAAAAAAAGAGAACTTTTTTTAGGGCATTGCATAAGCTGATGGGATAACCCTTTAATGAATACAGCAAAAGCTTAGGCGGAGTGAAATTTTTGGGAAGAGGAGATTGGGAAATTTTAACTTGGTATATGTTGCAAGCAGTGTGACCTCTCAATAATTTTCAAAAGGGACATCTTTCAGGCCATTTGATAGACAAGATTAACATTCGTTATTAAAAGGGACACACAAGTGACATTTTGCCTGGTATTTAGGAAAAAATTTTTTGTCGCATTGGGACATTTTGTCCCTATCGGGACACTTCAGTCACATTGGTTGCAAATAAGCCACAATTCTTGGCATGGAATTTTTACTGTGCAAAATTATGGTGGTATATCTACTGACAAGAAATGTAGTTGCATTACTGTTGGACAGTAATAATTTCATGCCAAAAATTGTAATTCACTTGCAACATTTGTCAGGTTAAAATTTCTGTGCCTTGAAAGCGGTACTCATTTTTTAGCTTTGCCCATTTCTTCAGAATACGTCACTTCCTTTGACTTGTTTTCACACGTACTGATAGTGTTCAGGTATCAAGATATCGGATATCAAGATTATTAAAGAAAAGAGACTGCACTTTAGTACCAGATATTCAATACCAAATTCTGAGAAAAAAGGATTATCAGCAGGTTTAAACTTCTTTTCCGTGAATGCATGATTTGTTTTCAGAAAGGGTTGGCAAATCGTAAAAAGGTATAATGAAAATGAAAATAAGGAGAATTAGAAATTCGACAAAGAGAAAATTAATATAATTGCAAATACGCATAAAACGTACACAAAAACAAAAATAACTAACTACTGAAACTCTACAAACTCCATAAAAATAACGTTAGCAACCGCTTAGAACTCTGGTATATCACGTAATCAATCTGTGACGTAATACCAGAAATTTTGCCTGTGGTATCTCATTTCAATATTGTATTTAAAGTGCGTTGCTCTCGCTGGATCTAGAGGGTATCAACTGTCACCTAAATTTCAACTTTTAAGTGAAAACTCTTTTTGCTGTATTTTCTCAGGTTCTTTGAGTCAACCTAGAAGTCAAGAGCTTTTTTCCCTTTTAAAAGATTTTCTTTCGGAATGGCGAACCCTTCAGATAAACTTCGCATAAAACAGTGACTCTCTTCCATAAATGGAAGTTAAAGTAAACATTATTGCATGCCGGTCACAAATTTTAAAGTTGAGAGAGTTGAAAACTTTTAATGATATTAGTGTTGTTGATTTGAAGGGTCATATCGTCCCTTTTAATTTTTACTTTTCAACTGCCTTGTTTTTAGGGTAATTGCATATTGCAGCTTTTTTTGAAATACTGTAATAGTTTCAATTCTTTTGTACATTAGAGGGAAAAATTACCAACCTACTTCAATAAGAATGACATCTGAGTGCAAGGGTGGAATAAAAAAAAGCAATGCTCGGTCAGTCAGTTAAGGGTTTTGGATACATTGAGCTCGACGAGACTTGCCATGTTCTAGGCGAGAATTTTATTAATGTCTTCGTTGAGTGCTATATGTGCTTGGCTGTTATTAGTGCCATTTCTGCGGGAGTCAGCAACAGATTCAAATGAGTACGCAAAATCAAGGGTACCGTCATCTGGAAAACTTTGAATTGGATTGGAGGAAGGTAAGAAGTCATTAATGAAGAGAAGAAAGAGAGTGCGATAAAATATAGAACCCTGCGGCACACCGGCATTAATATTGCAAACACTGTAGGTGACACCGTCCAATCCACGGATGATGGATTTGGAACTTGGCTTTGCTTATGATGGAATTGCATTTGTTGCGCGCATCAATATAAATCTGACTTGTTTTCGGACACTTATACGCCTTGTAAATCTGAAAAGTCGTTTTCTTGGCTCTTAAAGTCAGTCCTCTTACATTATTCGATCTAAAAGTTTTATTACTGTCAGGGATAGAAGCGTACATCTCGAACCAGATGATATTTATTAAATGGGCTGAGGAGGATAATGAAATAATACCGCGTCCAAATCCGATATTCAATGGAATCTGGACAAGGATTAATGCACTGACTGACCAATGGGTAGTAAAACAGCTCTGATAGGGATTTCCATCCAACATGACATTTCCAAAATCAACCGATGCCAATGAAAGCTTTACTGTTGGACTTCAAATAAGAGCAATGTCGAAGGACACATATTTGAAAACAAATTAATAGTTGATATCATTCAAAGAAATAACTGGAGTATTATTAGGGACTCAGAGCTAGTTGAAAATAACGAAGAAATAATAAAGATTCGTGTAGAAAAAAAGCTCGCCAGCCGGATGCTATTGCATCAGTAATTTCTTCCTTGAGAACTTAAGGACAATTTCAGAAGAACAAGGTGAATGACTTTATCATCAGGTTGCGGAGATTAAGCGCATGTATCAGGGAAGATGAGATGTAATCATGATGGGGATTATTACTAATACTTGTCGTTGAAGAGAGTGATATGGAAAGTACCTGTTACAGAGTACTACTGTATCAATGTAATTTAAATGTTTCCCAAGGCTTTAAGATGTAGTCAGAGTTCAATTTGTTTCCGTAGACCGGACTGAAATAATGTTGTTCAATCTCCCAAGTAGACAAGCTACTTTTTTCGAAAAACTTGGAATAATCTGTGCCCAAAGAATTTGTACAAATGTTTAAGTTCACTTTTAGTCTCAATTTGATTTTGTTTTCGATTGTAAAATAAAACTGAATTTACTCTTGGTGTGTGGTAATAAAAATTCCACTTCATGCCTTCGGGTTTCAGGGTCCCATATCTAGTTTGCATTTTGTTGTAAACTCAGAGCTTTCCCAGTGATTGAACACAAACTGGTTGTCGGAGTTGGGTCTGCCAGAAAAATACAAAATCGCGGGAGAGTCATGATGCTCAGCAAACCCAATTAATCCACTTTGTTTTAGCGAATGATACACAGGGGGGTGAATGTTGAAAAGCCATTCGGACATGCCATCCCTTCTTGCAGTTTTATTGGCTTGCACCATAGCTTTGTTTTCATTGTACCGAAAAGAACGGGGGGCAAAAATATATTCGCCACAGTGAATTCTCCTTTTCTGCTTGGTTACGCCATTTCCCAAATGAAAAATGCTAATTCCATACAATTTGCATATTTTGCTGTTGAAAAGGATAATTAAAATAGGTTCCCTGCATCGTGCGAAGTGTTTTATTAGATGAAATGCTTAACTGGAATGGTGAAACGTAGGAGGCATCCATTTTTGAGGTACTTAGCACCAACGTCGTTACCTTTGTATTCCCACGATTTCCATTACATTACAACCGCCAGAGGAAAATTTGAATAAAAGAGAATTTTTGAATGCTTTCAATGACTATAATTGGGTCAGGCTGGCAAAGTTTTTCTGCATCACTTCAAGTACTCTGACAACTTAAACTGCTTGCTCCTGGGCCAAGTATTTAACAGGCGTCGACTGGTTTAATCAATAAAAGTGGACAATACCCGACCAAGTCAAATTTACTGGGTAAGCAAACTTATTAAATGGAACGAGAACAAAAAGTTCTGAAAAGCTGAAAAGCTTTGTAATGGCTTTGTGTACCTCAGTCTAAGGATATAAGCCCTTCAATGCCCTTTAATTGCACAATTCCTTTATTGTCTGATATTTTGTTCTCTGCCAAGCAATTATGCCCCTTTAAGAAAACATTTCGACAGAACTTTAAAAATAATTTTGAACAAATTTTGGGTTCTTTGTGGGATTAAAAGATTCAAGGGGAGGAAAAAATTGGGCAGCAAATACTTTCTTTGTTCAAGGTAAAATTTTTAATTTTTCGTACTTATAGCGAAAGTCAACCCCGGAATACATAACAAACAGAAAGGGAGGGAAAGCTCCAAATTGTCAAGTTGTATTGACGATTTGTTGCCTTGTGCCTTGTATTATTTCGAGTATGCAAATATTGATTTGTAGTTACTTCCATAGATATGCAGGTGATTGAGGCCTTGTATAATGATACAGCGACAAGTACTACAAAACTGTGTATATATCTGTTAAAAAGATGTTATATGGTTAATTCTTTACAAGTTACTTCCCTAGAAAGGAGAAACCTATGGCGATAGATCCAACTAGAAGGAAACCGAGCAGATCCATCCGACCAGTAACAGGGATTAAGCGAGTTCAGACGCCACAAGCAACCTGGATTTGAACGAGGACTCAGGAGAATCATGGGACCCATCTCCACCACCTTGGTGTTTACAAGCGAAACGGATCCTGGGCGATGCTGCCGAGATCTATGACTCAAGAGGTAAACAGGTAACGTCCGTTCAGTTCGGACGAATGCGTACTCTCCGCCGTTCCACTGGTAATATCGCGTGTGTGTGAATCCTCCGCCAGGTTACTCCTCTAGAAGAGCGTTGTTAGAGTTAAAAATCACTTTCTATCATGAAACATAGACAGGAACTGGCTTACTTTTGCTTGATTAACTGATACAGTGTGGGTTCACCTGAAGCATTTGAAAATTGCCAAAAAATTTCAAGTTGAAAAAAAAATTTTGTTTTGATTTTATCTGGGTTAATCAGCACAAGTACGTACCCTCCACCATCCAATTGATAAAGTCCATTTGTGAACGTATCCTCTGCGCCATGCCTCTCCGTCGAGTTCGAACAGAGGTCCCATGCTGTTGTGGTCAGGAGTGCCGTACCCGTTCTCCGCCGAGCTGTAGGCATGTGTACAGTATACATTCATGAACATTGGCCGTACCCTTGAGGAAAGCCTTTCGTTCCCGAGCTATATCCAGGATCACCCCGATTATTTCCACGTCCCAGAATAGCAGATTAAACTGCTACATTTTTTGGCCGTAAGTGTAAATCATCTTTAACTAAAAATGAATAATTGGAATTTACAAAACCTACAATGTAAAATTTTGTAAAGCAAGAAAAAGGTACTAAAACTAAAGATTGTACAATGTGGAATGTCCTCTGCGAACAATAAGTACCTATACTTTATGTAGTCGTTATTTGTACATCCTACTGACAATATGTCGCCGTTTGTGCCCCTATATTACCATCATTTTCCCTCAATAATCCTATTCTGCTTAATTTTTTCGATTGAACAAGTTATTGTTATTCATTTTCATATTTAACCACATCTGTACGTATGTACATATTTCCCAGCTTGTGGCAAATATCGCACCAAAAACCAATATTGAAACCACACTAGCTATCTTAACGAGATACCATTAAGAAAACCATCTAAACCATCGCCGACAACTGAATCAATATTATGCTATCATGTATTTAAATATTCAAGACACAAGTCATACATGTATTATTAAAGCACCGACATATACCAGGGGTTAACATCCTAAGTGTTTCCTAAATTACATTTTCCTGGTAGTAGCAACGTAAAGGTTTCAATCAGGAATTGTTCTAGGACAAAATAGGAGCAGACAATTAATACATCAATATTCGTTGCAAAGCCACAGATGATGTATTTCAATCGAGGTAGTCGTCTTTGAATTGAATTCGGGGTATGTACTTGGGAATTTCATCAACAAAATTCGAACAATTCCATTTGGGCATACGTTTTTACCAAAGACATCCAAAATGGTGTCGTAAAATAAGTAACCATTGAGTCGAGTGAATGGCTTGCCTAAAGTAGGATCATTTATGAAATTTATGCTCCAGATGTATTAACTCTGACTTCTTATTCCACAATAAAATGTGTCTGTATGCCTTCTTATATGATGCTATTTCCAAAGAATGCGAACCCCTGTCGCTTCATCTGATATTTTTTTTTTCATACTGATTTTGGTGGATGTTCTAGGGAAGCTACCATTCAGCGCCCAATAGCACTTTAAGCCATTGCCGCCTATCATTGAATGAAAATGGAACAAATCTCTGCAATATGAAGCTAACTCTATGGCGGTAAATCTGCTTATGATGATATGATAAGCCCCGAGTGTTGTATAAAGATATTGTGGGGAGGTCGATAAAGGGCATGTATCATGTACGCTGAGAAAATTTTTAAAACTTATGGTGGAAGGAAACTGATGTTGATGCTTATCTGAAATGCATCTGTGGAAGAGATATTGGTATTTTTGGTATAAAGAAACGGGTAACTCTTGGGGCAAATGAAAAATGCCTTTTCCATTTTTGTGATACTAATGGGTTCACCTTCCAGTAACAGTCGCATACTGGGAAAGATATCTTTAAACAGATTTCGCTTCATTCTTCACATTTTTTATTAATTACAGCGTAATTATATATTAACTATTTGTTTAAGTACTTCAATGGAGTGAATATTTCATGGACCACCCAATTTTAGATGCCATTCAGGACCGTCACCGCCGACAACCTCTGTAATTAACCTTGCTTTCCTCATTCTTGGTTTGTGCTTAAAATAAGGGTACAATACCCGTTCTGACTTTTCTGCTAAACTTTGAGGAGGAAGTTTCTACAGCGCCCTGTGGCTTGAATGTTATTCATGACTCCGCGTACTCTGTTTTCTGTCCATCTTCTTACTGAAATCTTTAGAGCTCTATGGGCAATTTTGGTAGGAACTTTTTCCGCCACATTGTTTAAAGCCTGAAGGAAAAGCATGTGTTTAATTCTTGCGCGATCAGAAAAGACGTAGATGGGAATCATGGATTTAGAAATTTCGCTCTGTTGCCTTACCTTTTGCATTACCATGTCATTGATGTTAGCAACTTCTATTGTTCTTGGATGAAATCATTCAATCCCGTATTCAAAAATTGCTTAATTTTCTACTGAATTAAGTCGCATATATATTTCTCTTGATGTGTAATAATTGGATAGACATAAAGCATACTCAACCCTATCAGTGTCGGTAGTTTTGCTGTACACTATATTGTCTATGCCAATTGAGGAGTCTTCTCCAAAAAGTCTTAAATATTAACTTTTAATGTCATTAAAAACGTTTAGTATTGATTTACTCTCTTCACCATAAAAACTAAAACAGACGTCGAAAATTTCTATTCTCAAGCTCTTCACTTCTTTCTCAGATTTATGCTCAAATCGCTTAGCATAATAAGGATTATGGAGTTTAAAGCTTCTTCTGCAACTCAATTAGTTTGAAAATCTTTTTTTATTTGATTATGGAGCGTCCTTCAAACGAAAAGAAATATTCAACATCTCAAATGATGTTGATGAAATGTTTGAGAATATAACAAATTTTTTTCAGTATTCTACTTGACTAAACATGAGAGAAAAGCACCTGAAATATTTCAAATATTGAGTTCGCATTAAATACCCAGACTACAGCTTTTCAGGGAAAATAAAAAAAAAAGAAATAATTACCGACAATTCCGTCTATTTTGGGAAATTCAAATGTTTTAATATATCCAACACAGTATACAGCATTTTGAGGAACTTGGGAATAGAAGTCTTCAATCGAATTCCAATTTCGCAAGCATAGTCCGCCAGAAGTAATTATGAAATTCTTGCGAATTCTCTAGGCGATTTTTTTTTCTTCTTAAATATAAATTTAAGAGAGCAATAGAAGATTGCTATTAGTGGCTAAGTGCACGAAAGATGATAAATGAATTTTAATGTTGAAGGCTTAAGCTTATATAGTGGAGTAATTAGCATATTTAAAAGCACTCAGAAACATAATTTTCTTGAGTGTTTTTCATTTCGTCGGTTGAAGTTCTATAAGTGAAGTGGGTGCGAAGTTTAGCATCTACGGAGAATTAATTCGTTTCTTATTAAGTTTGCTTTTGTTTCTTTAATAAGTTTTGGTTACTTGTGCTTTCGGAAATTATTTTAACTTGGAATAAATTGTGCTACTAAATTGAATTGAACTTCCTGTTTTTGCCTGTGTGGCTTATCCATAACATAAAGTTTTGGGGATGTACTGCAATATCTGACATAATTTCGTCGAAACTTTATGAATTTTAAGAACGTTTTAGCACACCTTCAGGGAAAATGTCGGAGATTTTATTGGAGTACAAAGGGTTTTAATATTATCGTATTTTATCGTTAACTTATGCAAAGGGCTGATAAGACATTTTTGTATAATTGATATTATACTCTTTTGTGATTAATAAGAATATTAGATGTCCTCATTTGAATTTCTAACTTCTATTTATTTCTAATTATACGTACATTTTAACTTTAGAATATTTTTAGCTAATTTATCCACTAAACCAGTAACTCAAAACTGATTATATGATTATATATCCTATGCGCCCGAAGGGGAAACTAAACACGGACCAAATGTTTACTTACAGGCCAAATTTCAAGTTTCTAGCACTATTAGAAGTACATGAATAGGCCGAAAGCCTGAAAACAGTTTTAGTAATAAGAGGAAAAAACTGAGCCCACAGAAAGAAAGTAGGGAATAGGGTTAGGAAAATTTTAGAGAAAGAATAGATTCCATCCACCACTGGATAATCCTCTAAAGTAAATCAAAAATGCTTGATTTAAACAGTCACATTGGAATGACGGTCATAGTTTCACAAAGTCAAAAATATTGGTCCTAAAAGTGTATACAAGAACCTACACTTTCGAGCTCTGGAATAAATGTTACGTCTGAGAGTTATGCCCGACGTGACGACTATGAGTTGACTAGTACATAAGTACACTATTGGTTCAGGTAGGGTTAATAGGGCTAATGTAATGTTGACATTATTGAAATTACTTTTGATTGCATTTCGAAAATTTCTTTATTATTCTTTGTTTCGAGAATTCTCACCACCATTTTCAGGGATGAATCTGAGGCGAACCTCAAGATACCTACATCAAACGCATTGTTTACATTAATAAAATCGTCAATATTTTGTAAAAATTCATTGAAAAGGTAAACACCAAAACAAAATCTGTTGAGGAGTGCGATCACCACTGGGGGACTACCAGATTCTGTCCATCAAGGGTGTACATAGTATTAAGGCTGCATTGGCTAACCACGATTACAGCGATTTACCTTGTTTTACTCGGTTTTTTTTTTTCCACGCTACGCATCTACCAGTTAAAAAAAGGTCTAGGTGTATTAAAAGTGTATCAAAAAAATATTTTGACTCTGCAGGTGCTGCCACACAGGTTGCTGGGTATTATTTGAACTGTGATAAAATTGTTATATTTTGTATACTATTTTTAGGGGACCCAACAAGATCCAGTGTAAATTTATTAAAGGAAGTGAGAGTTTAGTGTGGCGGATTTAAAGAACTCCTTGTCGGTAGCAAATTCAGGAGCCTTTATTCAGTTCTTTTTTTTTATCTTATAATTTAATGACTTATTCTATTATTTTGACTTATTCCCTAATCCCAAACGATAGCTCTTTTCATGTCAATAATTTAGAGTCGTTAAAATAAATGAATCAAAAATTTACCATCATTGAAATTTAAATTTCTTGGTCCTAATAAATGTCTCAGAAAATCAATTTTAACCAACTTCAGTCGCAAATCTGGCAGCACCATCGAATGCGTCGCAAAATTTTTTTATGTTTTTGTTTTTATCTGTTGTTGTTGTTGTAATTTTTTTGACTGGATGTCAGTTTCTTTGTATTTTTATTCACTAAAAGGTTTTTTATTATTTTACATGTTTTCTTATTTTATCTTATCTTATTTGTTATGTTTTGATGATTTGCATGTTATCAATAAAATTCCCTTTTGTGTTATTCGTTATTGATAGACGAAAAATACGTACTTTAATAATTTGGTTTATAAATAGGTAATTATTTGCAGAAATTAAATATTCAACAAATTCACAAACTTTATTCAAATTCACCACATTTGATGGAATTAATTACGTGTTATTGAAGTATACATAGAAACCGCAAAATTAAATTATCATTAACCCTCAATCAGCTCTTGTGGTTCCTACTCAATAATATTACCTTTCGATGGGGGGAAAAGCACCACTGAAAGCAATTTGTGCCACAATTGTTTTACGTTAGTGTGGTTCATTTCACATAAATAAAACACAGCACTAGTTCACAACTGAAATGATGTTGTGTTACTGTTGAGACTAATTACGCATAGATTATTCACTATTAATGTACATTTGGAAGGGTTGTGTTTCTATGTAGAAAACCTAAATTGTGATGTAGGTATATAAGTTGTCATGAAGTTAAGGACTCTTATAAGTAAATAGCGTCTGCAAAAGAAGCTGCTGCTTAAGAAGCCTTCAAGGTATGCAGACCGTCGCAAATTTTTAATGAATGCATACCTTCTGGGCAGTTTGAATACGGAAGTTTCATAGTTTTGATCGAATGAATAGAAATATTAAAAAGGGGGAGTTTTAAGCTTTAGAAGGCAGTTTAATAAAAATTTAAATCTAATAATCTTTTGAATTTTTTCTTATTAGAACTTTGCACTATATCACAGATTTTAGTGAAAAGGTTATCGTTCTCATATCAAAAGAATAAAAACTGTTGAAAAATTGACATAATTTTTTAGTAATTTAAAAGCACTGAGAAAATATTATATTAATTCGCGACAAAATTACTCAACTCTTAGTAAATTTAATATGGATATTTTGTGTTATCTCCATGTCTAATATTTTACCTGTAAATTTCCGCCTACACGGTGTCTATTGTTTATTTACAAATTTATTCTTACCTTAATGTACTTTTCCGTATATTGGAGTCATTGATTTCTCTCTGCATTCCTCAATAGCCATCATTTCAGCCTGGAACATAGTGGGCAGGAAATCTAATGCTTTTGAGGTACAATATTTGGGAGTACATATCCCAAGTCCGGCTCCCTTATCGCTCTTGGATCAATCCATCGTGAACCTTGTGGGAAAGATACTTCGCTGGAGCGATATGGTTGGCGGTCTCCAAGTATCACGTCGAAATGTTGTTCAAGATCCAGCTTGATTGTAAATATATCTATCGGATGTTACGGTTACTAGACTTAGATTTATCTTTTTGAGGATTCCGAGGTAGCTAGCAGACCTTTGTGTAGCACCTAGCATCTAAAGATGCTAGCCTAGCATCTAAAGAA
Organism: Dasypogon diadema; assembly: GCA_006980735.1. NCBI lineage: Eukaryota > Metazoa > Arthropoda > Insecta > Diptera > Asilidae > Dasypogon > Dasypogon diadema. Next base: position 13,579 of record QYTT01079376.1, read on the forward strand.
GAATGAACCTTTATTGGATTTTTTAGTTACCAGAGATGAGAAAACCACCAAAAGAGGCTGACGGTGTTTCGTAAGTCCTTGTTTAATTTCTAAACTAGGTGGTAAATTTGGTCAGTTGGTGTACTTAAATAAATTTGGCGGTCATCTGCAAATAACTGTACATTGCATCGTTGTACAAATGACTGTGGTTCGTTGATAAACAGACGGAATAAAAGGGGTCCTAAAATAGAACCCTGGGTTGCATCGTCTGAAATATTACCAACGGTCGATGACGTGTCGTTATTTTTATTCTGCTGAGATCTGCTAGCCAGAAAGTTTGATATAAGTCTTGTTTGTTTTTCTTTTTAAATTTTTCATTAATAAGTTTGTTTCGTAAGATTGCGTGTTTTAAGCTATGAAAACCCTTCAAGAAGGCGGAAATTCAGATGAAACTTTATTTGGTTTAAATTTGTTTTTACTAACCCAGTGTTTTAACGTTTAAAATTTATAGTACCTTTTGCTTCGTGTAAATTTTCCCTGTTCATTATTTTAAAATTTACCTCGTATTGTTTCATTAAAAAGTTCTATCTTATAGGAAAAATCTATATTTAGAAAGTAATCAAAGAGATTTCAGTGTTTCGGGCTGCAGCAAAATTTTATTTTTTAGTACGTAATATACGATGCAATTTACAACTCTTCCCACGTCAACTGACCCTAAAATGTTTAACTTAACTCAGAACCCGCGTAAAATATGTTCCATGATATTTAATAAAATTTTCTCTTGGTTATTTCGGACGTTGACAACATCAGACAAATACAACCCCAACTACTTCTGGCCAACTGGACACACAACGAACTAAAACCAAAAGTTTCCCTGCACATATGTTTTCCTCTACAGGATTGTATAATAAAATTCCGTTTACGTGGATATTTCTATGTAAATAGTGACTACATGCGGCATTCAACTGAAAATTGAATTTTGAACATAAAATTTTCATAAAATCTCTCTAGTGGGAAAGCTTGAATTTCTAAACCTTTGGGTTTTCAATTTGTATGCACTTGTGGGACGCTCACTATAACAAACTCTTGATATTGTTTCTAGAAATACGGTTTGGTATTTCAGCTAAAATTAGTTGCAATTATTTTAGATGTATGAGTTCCTGAGAAATTTGAGAAAATTTTACTTTGATGCGAAAAATAAGTTGGAGTATTAAAAATAATAATAATAATGTGAATTCGTGCGAGATTGCGTATTTGCCAGAATATTTTATTTAAGGATATCCATGATAAGTATTTAATTATGAATTTCATGTATTTGATAAATTGGTAGGCACTGTTAAATAAGTATTTGATGTACACCTTTGTAATAAATAAAATTTTGAATTTCTTAAAAATTAATTTGCATTTGATTTAATTTTTTACACAAGCCTAAAAACAAAATAAAATATTTTTGTAGAAAACCTTGCTCTTCAAAAGTGTGAATTTGATTTGCAAAAGGTTGAGTTTAATTCGCAAAAAGTTTAATTTGATTTGCAAACGAGTGAATTCCATTTGAAAATAGAGGCATTTAATTTGCAAAGTTTTGAACTCGATTTAAAAGAAACTGAATTTGTAATTTGAAAAACTTGTTGGCACATTAGCTACTATTCGTCTTTTTCAACAAATTACATACATAAGTCACAAAATAAGTTCTTACTAACATCACATAAAGATGTTTTTCTATAATTAAAGGTGATGTCATACTGATGGAAAGGTCAGCAATTCCAGTTGGGGAATCTGAAAAACTTGAAGCCAATATATCGCCTTTGAGACCTTTGATCAAGAACCAAACAGTAACGTGCTTAGAAACCAGCATTCATTCCTCTGAATCATATGAAGTCAACGCAATGTAACAACCTTCTGGCTTTAGTGATAAAATCTCATATTAAGTCATTGATTTGAGAACGAATCTTGAAATTAAGATAGATATTTCCTTTGAAATCTCATGGTATTATTTCTTATCAGAAATCTTCACAGCATTATGCTTATGTTGATTTTATTATCTGACAAATGCAACTTTACGCTTTTACGTCATTACTTTTATTTCTTTTCCCACAAAACTTTATACTGTGGAATAATTTATAACTTTACACTTTATGTGTATTTTGCTGGTATCGTGTTCATTAATCAACATCGTTCACTGCGGAGAACTCTCATCACCTTGAAATTGGATACAAACTTGCGGATTGTAATAATTAAGTCGTTGATGAATTTCTATGTGAATATTTTGCATACAGAGTAAACTCTAAAGTGTAATGAATGCAAGGAATATTAAATCATCTTAAGTATCTGTTGAGAGCAGAGATTTTCCCTATAATTTATGCTTGGTGTATAAATTGTTTTCGACTCCTTCGCGAAACTAACAAGTAAACTTTCACACAGATTGTTAGAACTTTGTGAACTCTCCATGGCAAATCTTTTATTAATAAAAACAAACTAAAAATAATTAGAGCTCAAGGAAATTTTCGTGCATATCAACAAAGTTCGAAACGTTTAAGTTCATTAATATAATATAATATGAGAAAATAAAGTGTTTATGATAGCAATGCCTGCATCTTTGACATAGATAGGATATATTTCTCAAAAATGTGGGAATCTTTTGTGCGTGTAGACAAATTTTAGTTTTTAGTAAATTTTGCAGAGTATCTGAATAATTTTAAATAACGAAGGTAGACAATAAAAGTAACCGATTTTTCATTGACAAAGTTCTACAGTGTGTTTGATTTTAATATACTTTGGCAAAAAGTTGTTCAGATATTTCTATTAAATTCACACTTAAGTGTCCTGCAAGGTGTCTAAAAAGTCATGTAATACGAGCTATCTCCTTCGAAGTAGTTCTCTTGAAATGTCGGACACCGTCGGAGGCGTTGCTTCTACTCGTGGTAGCAATGCTGGAAGTCGTTGATCAAAAGTACTTTCAGCTGGAAGTACTTGAGATGGGCTTGAAAGTACTTATACGAGTACCGAGACTTAAGATTTTTAAGTACAAAAGCCAATCCTGGTACTTGTACTGATATTTGAAATTTTTTAAGTGCAGGTACTGGAACTTGTACTGGTGCTTGCAAGTTTACAGGTCTGTATACCATTTCCTCGATAAACTGCAGGAAGAAGGTGAAAGGAGTGGGAATATATTCTAGATCTCACTAGGTCGATTATGATTGCTGATTGGACCGCTAGCAGTATCTGTTTCCTTTTGTGGTTTTTCTCGGGTGAATAAACAATGGGCTGTTGCTTTTAACTTGTATCTCTTTGATAATATTTTATTAGATATATAGACCAATACTTGTTGGTGTGTTTGAACTACCAGGGTGTGTAATCTTCTGACCAACTTAACTATCTGGGTGTAGCCTGTCAGTTTCATAAAGAATGTAATTTATATTCCTTGCTATGACTTATATTGAAAACTATCCTCTTTTATCAGTCAATATTCTAACAAACAGACCTAAATTGTGCAGAAAGTCTAAACTGATTTGAGTCTCTTCTTCAATTCATATCCAAACACCCATCTATCATTGAAATCTATCAAATTAAAGAAAAGTTTATGAATATATTATTTTTTGAATAGTTGTTACGAGTTTTAAGTGCTTACAGCATTTAGGAGCTGATGAGCTGTGTAAAGTCTGTCAGATGAAAAATTCATAAATTCCTTTCAGCGAAATACTTTGAAAATCAAATTGAGTTGCATCTCTGCATGTTTAAAGCAATTACGAAATCTAAAAAAAATCGTTTCAACACTGAAAATGCAGCATGTAAAATGTGAGGGTTGGAAATCTCGATTTGGCTTTCATGAATTTTGCTCGCATTTTAACAAACTTTCCCACTTGATACGAACCTCAAATTACTTTAAAGTTGAACAGGTAAGCGAATTTTTATTTCTGAATTTTTTATAATTCTGAGGCTTTTTTTTATTTTTATGAAAGTTTAATAAATGCAAAATACAAATGGAAAAAAGATTTTAATGAATTATTTTTCTGATCTGTGCTTGAGTACTTATCAAATGCAGCATCCTTGATAAGACTTAACTGTAGATGAATTCAGAGAAAAAATTTATTTTAATGTGAAACCAAGGTAGACATGACTTTTCAAAGTCATGGATGGTTTTCTGCTGGTCGTTTTTACCATATTTATTGTTGAACGCATTTTAAAAACAAAAACTTCATTTTGCGTCGTTTAAGATATAAAAGAACGCAAAAAGTTTTAAGAATATTTAAATCCTGTGAGATTTAAATGGTTTTTACGCTAATACATGCATTGTGGAAGTAAAAGTTCTTCAAACTATCTAAACTCTAGGAAGGTAAGAGACACTTGGCTATACGCACTTGTTGCAGTGTTTTACTACCAGAACAACAGCTGTCCTGCCTCTTTTTTTGATCACATAGCCTTAATTTCTGTATTTTGGAGTCATTATCTCGTCATAGACAAATTTTATGATATCATTAGTGTGTTTCGATTACCAGGTCTAATAATTCGCATAGTTATTAGCCCTGTATAAATGTTTCATTAAGGTATCTCAAGAACTAAAAGAACAAAGCTTGGAAGAGGTTTTGGTCCTCGAAGACCAATGTTCTTAAACATATTTAAAAAGTGACTGATAAGCTGTCTGTTCAGGAGTTTCTACAATATATCCGGCGTGCCTCAGAGTAGTTAACTTGGCCCTTTGCTATTCGCAATTTATATCAATGATCAATGTACTTTTTCCAGGTTTTTCTTCGAATGTATTAGCCCAGCCTGGTTTGGAAGGTTTTTCGCGGTCTCTCCTGACACGATCACCTCATTTTATCTCCTTATATCGATCGGCTTAATTTAATTGCTTTAGGCTAGACGTTATAGTTCTAGAATTATTTTTACAGATCTATTGATCATAGCAAGCAAAATCATTGCAATCCTGCTCGTTGGTGGAACTGCCTTGCTGATTCTGATGATCAAAAGAGGAATACTGCTGGTTGAGTATAAGAGGACTCTGGACATGGTATTTTGAGCGAACTAAATGATTCAGGTGAGTGTCTAAAAACTGAGGAAAAGTTGAGATCTGATACTCTTGCAAATTCTAGATCTTCATTCGTATTTTTCGGACTAGGTCATGAATTATTGATTCTGTTCTGTTCTATAATTTTAATCAATATTCTGATTGGAGATAAAATACTCAAAACAGTAATTTGCACCTTCCTCTTGCGAAAAAGAGTTCCAGAGTCAAAGATCCACTTTTGACAGATGAAGGATAGAGTTCTTCGGTGGAGCTGTTCTACTGAAACGCTCGAAAATTCTCCCTAAGATTTTCACGCCATTCATTAACCCTCTCACTACCCGTATAACAGATAAGCCTATAAAAAAGCCAATATATTGGCTCACAGGTAGTAAAAGGGTTAAGGTGGCGCAGCGATTCAAGGATTACCTTGAAGGATTCATCCGAATTAATTTTGCTAAGTTTATTGTCCTGAACACCTTCGATCTTCTGATAGAAGGTAAATCCTGATTGGAAGAACTCTAAAGCTAGACGCACTATCAATGTGTGCATTTGTCCACTCATCTTGTATATCTAATGATATTATAAACAAGAGTTCTCTACGTAAATTTTAATAGTAGGTTGCAATATTCGTTGGTGTTTTTAATGCAGATGTCCTTCAAGGTATTTATGTGATCCACAACAAAGGTATCACGTCTCCGCTTAAATAAAGACAACAGGCTAAGTACTACTCCGAGTGCTCATTAAGAGCAGGATTTTAAGGCTCTCGTTGTACCTGTGAAGGGTGCCATCTGTTGGTATTACTTCATAGGATAGGATATGAATTCGGCGGTACTCTAACAAATTTCGCGAAGTCATATATCATGTGTCAGTCAGTGATTTACGTTCCATTTTTCCAGAACAAAATGTTAGCTAGGTGAGAATTTCCGATAGATTATTTGGGGAATTTACATGGTAATCGAAATGGTGGAGACTGAGGGTTTCCTTCCATGGTAAATGGAATTAACATCGACTTGTACCACTAATGGGTACGCCGGTACCATCTACTGCCCAGATTAAGAGCTATAAAGAAAGCATTGCTGAAGGCGTTCTAATAGTCCATGTACGAACATTATGTAATAGTCTCCACGGAACTGTTGAGAGTATGGTTTGCAGATTTACAAGGTTAATAGGTAAATTGGTTGGCATTAAACGGGGGAATAAAAATTGGCCTCAGTGATAAATTTTCTATGCAGACATACCTCCTTCAGGAGAGGATACTCTAGTGACATTACCTTCTCATAGCTTAAGCCCTTTGGGGAACAGTTGATAGGAAACGGGAAGACTTGCTTGGAAATTTTAATATGCTTTGAATGTCTCCAAGTGAATACGAAGTGCCGTGCGAACTCAAGAATTACAAAAGCGTGAACAGGGAAAGTTCCAAGAGATTGTACAGAATAATGGTTTTCTTTGTGAGAAAGGCACAGGTGTTTTGACACACAAAAGTTATTCATTGTGCATCAATATACCTACATATGTATACGTATATTAAGGAATTACAATACGTAGTCTATGATATTTCTGAAGATTTCAGTAATTCGGTATTTTGAATATTTTAAGAATTTTTACTCGGTTCTATCTCCTATTTGCTCAATATCCTCTTACCACACTAAAAAAAATGCGCGTAATATATTTGTTCGGAAGCACACTTCCAAAGTTATAACTATAAAATGCAGAAATGAACAGGATAAAGTATTCGATCAGAGCTCCTCTATCATTCCTCTGGGTTCAATGAATCAAACTTTTAAAAGAACCTTAGTCGATTTATATTTGACTCCTGAAAACGACTTTTCAGCAAAAGTCTCGCTTTAAATCTTCTCATCGACAAGATAAATCAGGAGTTATGGAAGTTTGGCAGAGGAATTAAAAACTTTTAAATAACGCCATCTCTTCGTCGCTGCTGAAGTTGTACTAACATACGAACGGTTAGGGAATATATCCATAGGAGGAAAATGTAAGAATATCTTTTTGAACGTGTAGCACAGGATAATATTTTTTGTTTATGTATAGACTCCTGCCACATGATAATATCCTGGCTTGTGCTTTATTTCATCACACTTGTAAACACTTCGGAGAAAACTACTCAAACACGGTAAATCATTAAGTTATCTCATTAAAAGTGCTATAATGTGGTAAAATTAAGTTTTCAGCGAAATTATAAAACTTCGACCTCCTGTTTTTTTTTTAACTTGTAAAATTCTTACGAAAGTAAGGGTACTAGAGTTTGGAGTTTAAGGAAGTGGAAAAGTTTTCCCTGTGATAATACCTGATAAGAAAAGGCTGCAATCTGTGCTATACGAGGATTTTAAGTTTAAAAGCGGAAATTTGTCCTGATGCTGTATAAAATTTAAAACCCTTAAAACTAGTATGTGCTTGGAATATTTCGAAAGGAAATTAAG
>QYTT01079377.1:0-14107 GCA_006980735.1 Dasypogon diadema
TAATCTTCCGTTTTCTAGATAAATATTCTCTTTTCCTATGAATGGAGCCCTCTGCAAAACTCCTTCTTCTTGTAGATGTTTAGCAAAATGTCAATAAACATTCTCCTGTGTTTTTGTTAAAGTACTATACTCCGAGGATTTATACGGAATTCTATGTTTCGTATACATACCTATTTCCTTTCAGGGTATAGAAAGTCTTCGAATTTATCTTACATACGCTTAAGTCCAATAGGGTATGAAATGCTAAAACTCAACAAGCAAATAAGATCCCGTCTGTGCCGGGAATTCTTTATCAAGCTCAGGTCCTACGGCCAAACGTCATGACAGATTTTAAAGATAAAATGATAAGCATACTGAGAGCATAGTACTGAAGAAAAAAATCATGTTAGGCAAAACTTATGACAGGAAAATTGAATAAATTTCTGAAGGCTACATTCACTTGAATGGTATTACTTTGTTATGTGCATATTTTATCGACAGCTCTTGTCTGAAACAGAAAAGATGAAGATAAAAGATCGATACTTGGTCTTGGATACATAAAACTAAAGGCGAAATAAACCACAATACTCTACTTTATAGCTCTGGAATGACTCTCTTGTATTCATGGTAGGCATTTGGTTAATTATTCAAAGCACATCAGAAATCCCAGAACTTATTTACTACTGTAAATCAAAGGAAATTATTATATAATGAGATGCTACAATCTAATAGAGAATTATTTAAGCAATTAGTACATAAATTCTAATCTGCTATATATTAATTATACAAAGAAAGCTCCCGGTTCCGTATTTCAGCCACTTTTTTTATATGGAGTTTCATCGAGCTCTTCTTGAAATGTTATAATGGCAACACTGATCCGCATCAGTTCGGGGTTGTGTTCATTACTTTGGGGTTGCGTTCCTGGCTAACTTTGGTGTTAAGTTCGGTGTTTGCCACCGATAAGTATTCAATACATGGATTTATTGGAACTTTTTTCATTATTCTGCATGGTAAAATATTTTGCAGGTGTCTTTTTACTGCTTGCTTACATGGGAGGATTAGGCCTACAGGGGACACCTCTGTAATTCTTCTGGGGAGACCAGAAAATGAAAATAATCGGGTTCTCGACGTACGTAGAAAGGACAATGCATCGTGCAACAAAGAATTGAGCCGCTAACTGGTGAAATATGGTCAAATCTACGTAAGCCTAGTACGGATCTTCTGCAGTCATTGAATGCAAGTTTCAATTTAGTAACACATATCGCGTTCGGCATAGGAAAAAACAAGTTACTGTATAAAAACTGGAGAGCTAATAATGATTTAAGTAGCTTTGTACGCATTGGAAAACAGTGACGAAGAGACAAAGCCTGCGAAGCGCTCCATAACCTTTTCCAAGCAACAAGGAGACATTGTCACAGTACTTTATATGGACATTCAGCACTACTCCCAATCTTTTTGCGTTTTTCACATAACTTGCTACAATAGCCTTGGTGTGAAGGGTGGAGGGGGGAGGGATTCCCTATAGTGACATAATGACTATGTACGAAAACGTCATGCCCGGTGCACACGAACGTTTAAAAACGAAACGCCGAAACGTTGTGTTCCGGCCTTCTCGTGTGCAAGCAACTATAGGGAGTTTAGTACTGCTAAAAGGTCGCGTTAACGCTGCGTGCCGGTAACGTTTTAATACGCTCGTGTGCATCGGGTCTTAAGCGATTTAACCTCTTGTAAATGAGGTTTAAACCAGAAAGAATTCGCGTTATCCATTTTGCGCTGATTTTTGTCATACCCAAGAGCTCATGAAAAATTCGGCAGACACATGTTTTCGACATACCGATTTGTACTGCGATTTTCTTTACCTTTAACCGCCGATCCGTCAGAAGAACTTTCTCGACCAAATCCACGTTATCCTGCGTAACTATCATTGCTGGCCCTCCACAGTGTGGATCATCCTTAATTGATTTTCCTCTCCAGTGAAAAAGCTTTGATCAATGTTTAGCCACCCAAAATTTTCCTCTCAAATAAATTAAACTAATCATCGTAGCTGACAGAGTTAGATCGGTTCAATTTCGACATCTGTGAGGAATAAAAAAAATTGTTCTTCTCGGCAAATGGCAAGTTTTACTCTAAGACATAAATATTTAACACCCATTAAGAAAATTTACAAAATTGAACACTCATGTTTAAAAATTCGGGAGCTTATGTAGGCAGGGCAAACAACCTTCCCTAAAATAACAGCCAAATTAAGGCCTGCAGAATGGTGAAATTACACCAAACCCTGAAATGGACAAATTTACACAGGCCTGTGAAAATAATTGTTTACTTTCAGACGCAATTTAATCGTATCCAAATCCGAAAGGGTGAAGCAATCAAACTAAAACAATTTTCCATATAAATTTTAAGAGCTTCCGACAGAATTAATTAACCTGCAAAGTGCCTTCTAAAGTGTCATTAAGTATTTAAGATGGAGAAAAGCTTCTATGTTCAACTAAATGTAAAAACGGCATAGACTATATTCACCTGAACTATGCAGCAATAATCTTTAATCTCATTAAATCCAAGCAGTCTGATATCCAAATACTTCAACGTGTCAAGTGTAATAGTGAAAACCTCTTCTGAAAATTTACAACTTCAGGAGCCTGAATGTCCTGCCAAGTTTTCTTGTCTAGCCTGGTGACTGCTGGAATGCACAATTTTAACAGATTCATTATATATAAAACGGACACATTTTCCGTTTTGGCACATAAACCACTGGGGGAGTGAATAATTCATAAAAAATTTTCAGGAATTTTGCCATTGTTTTTGAATAACATACCAATGTTCACGAAGTGCTTTCCGCAGTAAAATTATATTGGCCTCGTTTACCTTTGAAAAACTTGAAGGAAAGTTGTATGAGCTTAAAAAGTGTCTATAAGGTCCTTTTTTTGCATCTTTTCAATTTGCAAATGTTAATCCAAATTAAATTACTATATTCTCTACAAAAATCATTCTCAAAAACATAAAACGCTTAATTGGATGTTTCTTTTGTTTTGAAACCCACCCCTTTAATATGAAAAATTACAATTTTATTGCAGGAAAATCCTTTGTTGTGATTATCTAAATCATTTTACAAATCACTTCAGAAAAATGAACATTTTTATAGGACCGGAATTTAATAGCAGCAAACGACAATTTTATTATACATAACCATCGTAAGAATGAAGTTTCATCGCGAGCAATAAATCTCCAAAAATGGAAACAACAATATCTGGAAGGGAACTAGGCCAAAAGCTTTGTGAACAAATAAAAATGTTTATCTGAATGGCCAATAGGCAAATTTCAGTACCCTTTGCATAAAAGAGATAAAGTTTAGGAGGTAAAAGTGATATATTTTCCTGACAATTTAGCTGCAGAAAAATGTTTTCAGAAAAGGATACTTATCCCAGATCTTATGTTGCTTTTGGGGTAGCCACAAAATGACTTGAAGAAAGGATTCTAATTGGTTCTTGATTTCATTTCTTTCGGCAATTTTATACTACAAAAAAAAAATCTACTACATCAAAGTAACTTCGTTTTGCTTTTCAAGTAAGTTGGCATCTATCATACGCTGTTGATTATTCGATGTATACATAGCTTTATTGCTAGAAACAAGAAGTCCTTAAAAGACTTTTGGAGTGGAGTTCGGTATTAAATGTATGCGATATACATATACCTTTATGCGCACCTATTTCAGTTACTTCCACATCGTCGAGGATATCGAATTTTAGAAAATTATCTCGTCTTACCCTCCGTAAATCACACACACTGTGGAACATTATGGTTCTTATTATTACTAGATATGATCCCATGACAGTACTTGATTCCAGACTCTAAATTATGCCAAAAAGCCTTAGACAAGACCACAATGATGGGCATTACGTTGACACTGTTTAAGTGAAGAAACTATATTATTATATGTTCATTCAGGGACCTGCCCTTAGAGGGACCATCTGGAAGATAGCATAGTGACAAACTAGAAAGCACAAAATTAATTCAAAGGATCTCAAAGCTTTTAAATTTCTTCGAATGAATATCCTCTCTACGGCCTCAAAGATGGTTTCATATTTTGACTGCTATGTTGTCCATATGTGGGTGGCACTTAAAAGCTTTCTCACGACAAATGCATTTTAACGTATAATTCTCTCACGAAAGCTTTTATACCAAATATGGCATTCAAAGTGTCTACTAGCTTTCTACTTTTGAGAGTAGATCAGTGATAGGCAAAAGTGTGCCCGCAAGCAGAAAGGCTCTATGATACACAAACAAGTGGCACATATTCACAGGGTGTAGACTGCTTTTCAATGAATAAGCGTGCAATAATAGGGATTAGTCTATACCGAAAACGAGAGCTCTAACAACAAGTAAAGACAGTTACAATATAACGATGAATATTTAACACCATTCTCAACTACAAATTCAATAAAAATTCAACATGATACAAACATTCGACTTCCGTTCCGCTTTAAAGGACCCATTTTACAAAACGCAGTCAATCTTTTACATCATAAAACATAAAATCACATTTCCTGTTCCTCTAATAAAATATTTAACACAAAATATCTACCAGTCCTTCTCCTTTTAGATTTCCGCCATTACTAAATGCATTTATAGTGTAAATTCTAACGACTTGATTGGAACGTAAAAGGCATACAAAATAAATGCAGTATCGATCTTAAAAACTTTCGACGTGAGACGACAGGCTTCCTTCGCCCTTACCACTTTCAAGTAAACCTCAGTTTGTGCTGAAATCCCAGGTAGTTGATGGTGAATGAAAGCAATTTGTTCTGCTCCTATATGTTTTACTTCTTCCTTATACATGGCTTCTTCGGTGCAATAATTCAACTTGAACTTTCAAGTACTTCGCAATTTATTCAATGCTTAGTATAGAAAACGGAGTATTTGCACCTCGTTTGCCTGTGCACTTTGGCATTCAGGGTTCAAGTAGTACAGGGTACAGAACAGAGAGCTTTCTCATCTACAGAAAATGTATACCTATAGATAAATGTATGTATCCATACCAATTTCAACAAGCTTACAACTAATGAAGGAAAAAGTACGTGGTTCCGGAGGGATCTGATTTCATTAAAGACGTGAGGAAGTTGAGATGTTAAGTTGGTGTAACGTTTAACGGTAAACTTTAATCGGAAACAAATAGTGAGCCATAATTAAAAGGTAATATTTACTAATGCCTAGATAATAGAAACTCGGTGGTTTGCAATTAAATTGTACGCAATATAAGCTTAAATTTTTACCCTGATATTACTCGTATCATCATCACGTTATCTAGAAAAGAGAATAGCGAAGCAGAATCTTGTGTAAACTGTAACACAGAAGTTCTGACATATACCTACGTATCTGCGAGTAGAGCAGATAGTTGCACTTACGATTCATTCAATGTTAATATATGAGATCCAAGTCCAGAAATATTTCATCAAGAGAAATTGGAAGGACAACTGTAGATTACTCTTCTAGTTATTTCAACAATCACACCAAAACCGATCTCAGAATGGACACACCACTATTTACCTTGGATTGCGCCGGAGCTTACGTGTCCAAAAATACACTCCGGAGTTTTTGTGTTATCAATAGGTTGAATTAAAAATTACTCATGCCAAGGCGACCAGTTCGCATTCTTGTGTAGAATGTGCGTTGATGAGACAGTCCTCGAAAGCGTTGAACATGTCTCCAATAACTGACGACGAACATTGCCAAATACTAAATTACACTGCTTCTCGGAATCTCCATAATCTACTGGTACCTTAGCTCATTCCATTTGACATGCAGTACTGGCCTGGATCTGCCCCAGATCTTCACAACACACTATGTGAAGAGGACAGACGGGCGGACGGCGGTTTTGGCTGTTAGCCACACTGAGATGCTTTAGCTTTTAAACTAGAAGTCTATAACCGGCTCCTGTTGAAACGCGTCTCGACCAAGTATCCAAACCAAAGCTTGCCGACATCCCAAGTCTTACGCCAATCGTCCCAGAAATCGATGAATTTCTGAATGAATTACTTTGAACTCAAAAATTAAGCTGAAAAGCCAGTAAGTACTCTGTCAGCGTACAGTTAAAATTTCTGCCGCGGATAACATCCCTACCAGACTGTTTTGTAATAGTAAAGAAAGCATCTTTCATATATAAAAACAAAATTGACAACCATTTTAGCTTCCGAGAAAAAAAACATTACAAATTTTCTAAATATCTGGTAAAGCAAAATATGAGAGTTTTAATCCATTAAGTTCCTGTAGGAGTTGACATTTCATATGGATCAGATCAATCAGTTCTGACTGATCGTTTAGAATTGTCGAGAGAAGGGTGATTCTAGTTCACTTTTTGAAAAGACAAAGGACGATCACAGCTTCCTATTATGAAGGTTTCCAAAAATAAAATCAGACTGAAGAGGAAACGGTAGGGGCCCTTAACACGTTGGCTGCCATGAGAACATTTTGTTTCACACTTAAAAGCTCTCTCAGTACAAATGCAGTTTAACACGTAATTTTCTCCCTAAAGCTTTTATGCCAATTGTAGCAGTCAACGTATTAAGTGAAGTAGTGGCATTTGTAGAAGGAAACTTGTACCTTCATTTAGGAAAGTGTTCTATATTTAAAGCAAACCAATAGATGGCAACTGTACGATGGCGACAAAATCTCAATTTTAGAATTTTTGAGCTTAGGTCAATCATACTCTGTAATCTTCAATAGAAAATCTGTAAAACAATTATTGCAGTAAAATTTTTATTTCATTAGCATGCATTAATGAACGAAAAAACTAATATACATCTGAAAATATAATACAAGGCTTTACGACCAAATTTGCTGTTGTCGTAGGATAAACAGCGACAATACACATTCGAATTGTACTGGTAGCACTGCTAAGCACTATATGGAAAGATAGGCGTTACTTTCATCAGCAAAAGGAAAAGTAATCCTTTGATAAGTGCGTTATTTTTGGTAATTCCTAAAAGTTGTTGTCGTACCTTCGAGCATGTCTTTTGGATTTAAAAACAAAACAATTGTATTTCTTTTATTAACTCTAAAGACCTCCTTCCTCCATGCATCGTGAGGTCAAAAAACTAGAAAAGCATGTCCGGCATTTTAATTTTATTATTTTTTTTTTTGAAAATATTTCGAAAAAATCGAAATAAATCTTTATTCGTGTTTTATATCATACATTTGCCAGGCTTACTCATTGCTTCCCCAAAGTGTGCATAATAATTCATTAACTAACATTGTTTACCTAATCGACGAAAACATCTTCAAATTACGTAGGCTGATGTTCCCCTTTTATTTAGCTCTGGCCACTTTTGCAGAAAATTACGTCATGCTCAGTGTCAGCTATTGGCAGGGTCTCTAGAACAATGACCTTCACGTAATCTGAGCTAAACATTGTCAACATATTTTCTACTCGTAAACGGGAAAATTTCTGGTCTGAGAATTGTGGGGGTAGATAGTCGATTTGATGACATATGAGAATAATTTATCATCCGCTTTGCAAAATAATTTCCACTACATTCGAGCAAATATAGGGTAAAATTAATGTCTAGGTCGAACACATGCGCCAAATTTACAAGAGTGTCACAAAACAGATTTCGTGGGTGTTTCGCGTGATGCCGGTATGTTCTATTTTTAATCCGTTTGAGCTAAAATAGAGCTCCGAGCTAGTTCAGAGTGCATTCTGGTGACTCTTTTTCATGAACGAACGAATAAACCTCCTTTCTATGGAACTATCTGAGAGGAATATAGAAAGAATTACTGACACTAACTCAAATCGAGAAGGATACTTCCAGTCAAAACTAGTTCAATCTACTTTTGGCTGACATCAACACTAATAAAATTTACTCTGAAATTTATAAATTTGCTCTGTTGTCAAATTGAATA
The DNA here is from genome assembly GCA_006980735.1 of Dasypogon diadema. Taxonomy (NCBI): domain Eukaryota; kingdom Metazoa; phylum Arthropoda; class Insecta; order Diptera; family Asilidae; genus Dasypogon; species Dasypogon diadema. The sequence continues at coordinate 7,876 of QYTT01079377.1, forward strand.
TATACTATTCCAAATTTTAGGAATTGTGGTAGGATATCAGAAAATATTTCTTGCGTAAAATAAGGATAAATGAGACGCACTCTTAACTATCGGCGCGTATACATACAGACGTTCAATAAATTTGACATATGGTGGAGGTTTCACCATCCAATTTAGTTTACCACCGATATTCTATACGTGTCTAGAGGGTGTGCGAATAGCGCATTCTCCCTTGTTTGAATTTATCGTAAGGAGGTTACGCTGGAAATTAATAGTGTTAATATAGTGTAAGTAGTACCACCTTCTGTTTAATCAATTTCATAACTGAAGCAAGAATAAATAATTCTGATTTGATATGAGTCCTTCGAGGAAGTAGCGATATATCCACAATCACAGGCATACAAATTCAATATGAAGTAGTTCAAGTAGACTTTCACATGTAATAAAATTTAATAATAGAATAACAACGCGCAAACTGGATCGAGGCTAACCACACAAATACACAGGATGTGGTAAAATGGAAGCGTTCTTTAGAAACAACGATTTTACAATCGCGACACAAGAGGCATTTTGGATGCTGCTTCGGGCTCCTGTTCCTCCTTGCTGCTCCTAATCGACGTGAGAGCAAGTGTATCTGCATTACCAAGGAAAGCAAGTGTTCGTCCCCGAAAAGTTAGAGCCCTTGAAAGTATGCAACAAATTAGAGAATCAATAGAGCAATCTCCATAGCAATTAAGGGTAACAGACTGGGAAATCCGTAGAAATTTTTGATACCGGGCTTCCTGACCTACACCAATTACCAATAAGTGTCCTCCAGGTGTTCATCTTGGAGCCGACACAATTTTCTGTGTTTATAAATGATATAATTTGCGTTATTAAAGAATGTTCCTTCCATAAGTACGTTGGGTCGCTTGGGAGAGTAGAAACTCACGTTTCGGGTACCAATGATAATCTGGAAGGGATTTATCATTGGGCTACAGATCATGACCTTATATTGAATGCATCAAAATCGGATGCTATTTGTCGTAAGTCGGTAAAAAACTTGGGCATCACATTCAAGTGCAAATTTTGATTGTAGCTTGCTTTATGCGAAAAGGACTGCAACAGGACTTAAGGCTCAACTATAATGGAATTACGGTGACTCGAGTCGCCTTAATTTGAGCTTCGAAAACACTGATTTGGCTTTATGCAACCATAATCGACTTGCTGCACTTTTCGCTAACTTGTCTGTGGTACGGAAACTTTCGTAGCTAACTTTGGCGAAATTAAACAAAATCAGTTTCAGCTGTCATTTTGTGATTTTGGAGGAAGTTTTGAAAAAGTTTTGAAAAAGCTGTGTGGAAATTATGGAGGAAGAGAAGTTTATAGAGGATTTAATTTTCCAAATCTCTTAAAAGAGGTAAAAACTCCATTTTACTTCTTCTTTACTTTGAATTCTTGACGTTTCGGTTTCTTCTTCTTATCATTCTTTAGAATTCCTTTAAGTCTATTATGGTTACGCTTAAATTGACAAGACTTTCGCTGACTTAATTCATTTTCGCCAAGTCACGAATTTCCATTATAGTTGAGCCTTTAGTCTTTAACACATTGTACTCCTAATACAAAAAATGAATCATATAAAAAGTTATATGTAAAACTATGAGGTTGACAATCACTCCAAATCTAATTACTAAACGGTTGAAATTTAAGAAATTAACTTTGCTGAAAATTTAGAAACTCTCGAAAACTGGTATGTACTAATTAAATCTTAACAATTTTTTGCTCGAATTCCAACAGGAGCAGAGCTCATCGAGGACAGCACTTGTCAAGATTTCTGGGAAAACAAGCTGAACATATCCTGACAACAAAATTCTCCTCAGAATTTTTTGTCTTAATTAACCTGACAATTTTTCAAGCACACATTAAAAAAAATAAAAATCTTTAGTTATAACAATGAAATGTACCTTAAAAATGTATAGAAATTCTACCCACCGTACAGAAAACAACACTCAACACCTTTTTAATATTTATGCTTTTGGCGATTTCAGAAATTGTTTTCATCAAATAATTACCCAAAGTTTATATTCTATGAAATCCAATCAAGCCAAGCCTAACTAGCACAACAAGCTTAATGTGATGCCAGAGAAAATATTGTGGTTACCTATTAAGGGACTTTGAACTTTAGTTATATGTGGGGAAAACTGCTAATAAAATTGAAACTTCTTCCTTTCCTGAGATGTTGAGAACTTTTAATGGTAAAGAGGTTTTTTTGGAAGGGCTGAAAGAAAAGGAGTTAAGTGAAAAATACCCCACGGAAAGACACGTCTGCATGTTGTCTGCCTAATGATGACAGATTAAATTTAGAAGAAAATCTCGTTAAATTATCCTTTATTACAGCTAGGGACGATTTGTGTTTGAAACGAGTAAAGTTTATATGGTTTATTTACAATGAGATTAAACGAGATGAAGATAAATTTCTTTTCATTTTCTTGAAGGTGTTTTGTACAAGTATAACTATTTTTAAATTTATTTGTGTAATACAGGGGTCTAATTATTAAATAGCAGCAGCTCTTAAAATAATATTTCTGTTGGGTCTATAGCAGACTCAATCAAGAAGAAGGTGCCGGGTGAAGAACAAGACCAGTGAAAATGGTTCAAAAATTTTTATTAAAAATTCCACAAAATAATCAAAGCGAACAAAATAAGAAACGCAAAATAAAACTATAAAATAAAATAAAAAAGATAAGTAAATTCAAGGTAAATAAAATTCAAAATGAAATACGAAAAAATAAAATTGACGAAATAAAATCCAATATAAATTCCAAAATGAAAGAAATGAGGACTCCGAAGGGATTAGTTAATGCACCCTGTAAGAGAGAGAGAGAGACAATGTTAGATGTAATTCGATAATTATTTGCTGAAACCAACACCATTAAATTCCGAAAACGAACTGAATAATTTTATTTAAATCAGTCAACTTTAAATTCAAATTAGGCCAAGATGGCCACAGTAGGTCAGTCGACATTTACATTAAGTTAGTCGACTTCAAATATAGATGGCCGAAATGACTACTACAACGAGAATTATTACAAATCACATGAGGCAGAATTATCTCTTCAAAATCCTCATGAAAATTTATTATGTCAATTATTTTTGCTTTGTATGCAATTGAACTTGTGTTCAATATGTGTGTAGTGTTGTAGTGTCTGTGCCAAGCAAGTCGATCGGCACACTGATGATGATCAATCTGACTTGCTTTGATTGAAACACTTTTCTTTCACCTAGAAAGAAATTTTCTATTCATGTGGACGTTTTTCAAGTCTTCTTCGAAGTGAATTTCACTTCAAAATTTAATTCAGTTTAAATGATTGTGTCCACCAAGTGCCTCCATCTTGTGTTCAATTGCAATGCTAAGGGCGTTTGCGACTCACTTGGATAGAGTAGTGGCCCATAGCTTGTGAAGAGCCAGATCCAAATCCTGCTGACTTCTACTTATGGTTAAAGTTTTTCTGCTACAAACCACTGGTTCTTGCAACAATGAAGTAGTTAAGCATTCACAGTATAGTCCAGGGTTTGCGGCCCTTTATATCTTATCTATCTATTGCGTTATTCTTATAAAATAAATATTCAAGTAAAGCCATAAAAATTCAATTTTTTTCGTATCTCAAATTGTTTCGATATTACTTAACGTGTCTGAGAAGTGAATGTAGTGTCGTTTTAAAGAGCTTTTATATTTCGAATTTATAATCGGCCTAATGCTAAAATAGCTTTGATTTTGGAAATAATGCTAAACACTTCGTAGACTTTGAACTTTGCTTCTTATCAGCGGGTGACAGATTTGAATCTTAAGATGCTTAGAAGCTGGGATGTATTTGCAAAGAATTTCCGGATGGCAACAGTCCGAAAAAACGTATTGCTTTAACAAAATATATTTCCTCTTCTTCTGATTCAAAAAAATATACGAATTTCTAGATATGAATAAAGTAAATAAGAAAATCCCCCAGTTTGAGGTACTTTCAAAAGCTTTAGTATATAAGTAATCAGTAAAAATATATTTTACGTCTTCTGAGTTTCCTAGAAAATTTTGTTTAAAGAGAGGAAACTATTTTTTCTATTGTTTCTCATTTTTTTGAAGCTTATATTACCTTCATCCACCTGAACTAAGTTCAACAATACTTTTATGCTTTGCGATATTTTAGCTAAAACACTAATAAATTTTACAAAAAAATTCAAGAAACCGCATCCCGAGATATTCAAATATTTTTAAAACGTCCGAGAACTTTTCTGTATCTTTCTGAAAACCATATTTGAAGAAAAATCCATTTTTTTGAAAATTTTTTATATTTTTATTACAAGCAAAACTTACTCCAGATTCCAAATATCAAATTTACATAGGATTACCCGACTGCCACTTACTGAATACCTCGCAATTTACTTTCATTTGAAAATTGTCCCCAATAAGGATTACGTCGTTACGTGACAGTTATTATATAGAGAGGATAACCCATCGTACTTTGAAAATATCAGAGTAAAATGATTTTTCGGGGTCTATTTACTTCCTAAAAACCTAAATAAATTAGCTGATGTAAAATACTCTTTCACAAAGGGCTTAGAGTAATGAAATCAATTTATGTCATAGAAATTGAAACGAAATAAACAATCTTCGATTTTATGTCAAAATAAAATGCTGCTCAAAACGTGAAAATCTTTCATTGAAATTCTATGAATTCAATTCAATTTAAGTGAAGAAATTATTTAGAAGTCTCGTCTATACAAAACACAAGGTTTATGGTGCCAAAGTGCATGAGAATCATTGAAATACTTGACACACGCAAAACAAACTTAACATCTTGAATGTTGTGAGATATAAATAGCAACAAACCGTGACATAAACACTGATTAATCCTTGATCTTGAGCTACATACATTCAGACGGGATTTAGCTTTGATTTATTTTTGTTAGAATTGTTTAAGAGTCTGCTTATTGTGTAATCTTCTGCAAGAGGTGTAAAACCTATGTATATTTAAAAAGAGTACTTCTCACCTCAAATGTGTATAAATTGTTTAAATCTAAATGAGAAAGCCCGGAAAGCATTTTTTTCAAATTCTTTTTTGCTCGACAGCATAAAAATATATTTCAGTAATCGGGTGATACTGCTTAGCAATAAAAGTTTAAGATTTGCCATAAAATGTTATTTTTAAAGTTAACTTCATAATTGATATTTATATTTTATTGCCATATGCTTACCTGTTTTGACAAGTTTAAATGTAACACCGTTGTGAGTTTTAAAGGCTTCGTTAAATGTTGAGTGGCCATAATCTTTTAAGACCCCTGAGTAAGAGGCCATACTGGCCTGGCGGCTCAGGGAACCACCGCGAGCTCCCTTCCACCCAAATAGACTACGATGTCCTTTTCCTGATGATTTTGGGGAATCTGAAAGTGGAGCTTTGTTAATTTAAATGAATAAAAATTTTTCGATTGTGAAAAATCTTTGTTAAAATTTTATCTCTGAAACAAACTCTGTTAATATTTCTACAAACCAATCAAATACTGTTGACTTTTCCACAGACAAACATGATAGTGCTGTGAAATAGTCTCAATTTATTCTATTGATTTCATTTAATTTCATTTTTTGATATTTTAATTGGTATTAAAAGGAATTATCGTTACGAAAAGCAATAACTATAGTAGAACTTATTAAACAAGTCATGAAGTATGCACTATCAGTCAAACAAGCATAAATTAGAAAGAAATTAGATCGAGTTTTTAGGGCTTATGAAAACCTTCATACCTACATATATGAATAAATACTTAACATGTTGATCGACATTTAAAAAGCTCTCTCACGAAGGCATTTTAACATGGAATTCTCTCACTAAAGCTTTTCTGCCAATTGCGGCAACGTGTTAAAAAGGAATAATCTTTGATCAGGAAGAATAATGATAAACGATTCCCTTTTTGTGCACGACACGTATCAAGCCTATTAAAATACGAATTTCAAATGTACAAAAATACGAAAAAATTTTTTCCCGATACGAATCTCCCAGAAAATTTCACTATTTCTCGAATCCAGTATATCGTCCCCCTGCTTCATGCTTTCATATATAACTGATGTTAGTGACTGCTTCTTCTTTCAAATGAACTTGAACGTTTTGCACAATTGGTATAGTCATAATGATTTACGCTCTCATTTTTCCTCCTTATCAGGAACGCCTAGTACTGCTCAAGTTGAGTTCCTTAAAAAACGACGTAGAATTGCTGACATTGTTTTTGT
>QYTT01079377.1:18243-36314 GCA_006980735.1 Dasypogon diadema
TCCGCCTTTTATGAACTTGCAACAAGGTACTTAGCCAACTTGAAGAATACTTCCAACTTGATATCGTTTAGTGAATGTTATGCGTGAAGCAATTAATGGGCTTCTGTAAGACTACTTCTAGCAGAGAAATTTTAGCAAAATAGAGCAATTATATGGAAACGTTTAGGGGATGACATTTCAGGTAAAATTAATCTCCAACAATGAATGGCTGCAAGTTGTTAACAGCATTTTAAATTCCCTTGAAACTGCCGACATAATTAGACTTTGCAACTTTATGAAAATTCTTCTGTAATTAAGTTTGCAGGTAATAAATTTACTTTCACCACATCGTAAAATTTTATTGCTCTCGTTAACCCGAAATTTCTACTACAATTTTATTAGTGCCACTATTTAATTTGACGCCAGTTAAAGAAGCTGACACACGAAGATTTATGGACCAGAATCTATGTTACCGGAAACAAATGAAAGTCAACACGGAAGTAAAGTTGTCCTTTGTTTGATTAGATCAATGTTTTTCAGTGCAATTTTTTAGGCACTTATCAAGCAAGTTTAATATTAATAGGAACCTATCAAATTTCCTGTTGATTCGAAGGCTATGTCAACTATACGTGGCTTGGTTGGCTAGGGATAAGCTGACGGTTATACGTTTATCTTACAGTATATCCTTTGTTAAAACAGGTGCTGACTATTCGATCATTCCCATTCTTCCTCACGCCATTTCCTTCTAGGCACTGACACGATTCGTTGAGCTTCATCTGGATCCTGATGGACAAGTTCGTAATCCTGAACACATATCACACCACACACCCCTATAGAGTTCTTCTTTCGCCCTATTGGCCAGATTTGATTCGCAGCGATTTCAACCTGTTCACTGACCTAAAAACTGGTTTAGTTGCAAGAGATTTTCAGCCCACTCCTACCGCTGTAATTGGCTATTTTGTAGAGTTGCATACATTGACTTACAAAACAGGCTTCGTAGCTTTAGATTATCACTGGAACAAGTGCATACGCTTAGCAGAAAACATACTAAAAAATAAGATTAATCTTCACTAAAAAATTCTGTTTTCTTTTGAGATCCGAAACTTTTCGAACGGCCCTCAAACAAGGTTCTATTAAATTAAATATTTATAGGTAAAGAAACACCTTCGAAACAACACACCATAGTATTGTAGAGACTATATATAAAGTACTGGCCAATTATCTGAAAAGCAAAGCTGTTTTTGTTAAACCTCATCCACGCAATTGAAAGCTATTTAAAAATAAACTCTTTAAAAAGTTGGCTCAATGTAGGTAGAAATGTTTTTCTTTATTCAGCGCAGAATTTTCCAGGTAAGACGAAGGCGAAATACTCAATGAAAATTATGGTATAGAGGAGAGCTTTTACTTACTAATCATAATCACCTTAATTGGGGGAAATTGTATACCGTTCTAAATGGGATAACAAGCGCAAATAAAAATCAAAATTCCTCCTTGGCTTTATAATCCTCCTTAACATTGAATTAAGTTTTTAAGTAGAAACCAGAATAAAACATGCCAAAAGCTAATGAAGTTGGGCAAATCCATTCTGTTTGCGAGCAAAAACGCTATGACCTGACCACGTAGAGCTACCATATTATGTATGAAATGAAATAATTCATTACGGGAGGGTGAAATGTGTTACAGACCGTAATGTCTATACCTTTTGGTTCCTCTCAGCGAATATTCTCAGAGGATGAATCATTAAATTTTTAGATAACTATGAATCCTAAAAGCAAGGAAAATCTGATGCCTTTGCAAAAGACAAGCGACTTGCAACGTTAATAATTCAGTCATCTCCCAATCCGTTTTCTCAATGTCCATAAAATCAAGGATTCAGGGAAATTTCAAGAGGGATGAGCTTAACATGATATTTTAACTAAGGAACAAGAAGACCACTCGAACAGATGTTGGTAGCCCGTGCACAATCTTTTCTGGATGCATTAGTAGATTCAAACCAAACGAGTTAGTTGTTAGTCTCCAAACTCTTAACAGCACTCCAAATCGAAAAACTTTGTTCTTAGGGGCACCTGTCACCTTTCTGGGGCACTTCGGATGTTCTTGATGTGTCGTACTCAGCACTTTTCGATCTGTTGCCTAATGGTGGCTTAGGATGCCCGAACAAGCCTAAGGTGTGTGACTTTGGTGACGCCGAGGAGGATGATTCATATAAAATTGTGGTTGGCGGTTGTTGAATATCGAAAGGTGGGATCGATTCTGGTTCAGGTGAGGTAGGCAATTTAGGCTCTAACGAGTAAACGGGTTCACCCGATTCGAAAAACGCATCGAAATTACGTTGACGTAGATTTTCTCGCGTAAATGTTGGATTTGCGACACGCAGTTCCAGATCTTCGCGCAATCGAATCGATTCCGTTTGATCGGGCTGTTGTCGCCCTAACCGTGCCAGCGACAGTTTGAGTTTTGGTTTCGTTTTCGCCTTACTAGTAGGGGATTTCGAGGATGCTGGACTGACAGGCCTGCTGGAAGGGCTCTCAGGGTTAGGTGGGTCAATAAATATACTAGGACTACGATCTCTCATATATCGATCTTGGGTGTAGTCAATCATGCGGTCATAATTGCTTGGTAACACCAGTTCATTAAAATCACTTGGATTGTTAGTTGGACTTGATTCACGTGATTGGATTTGGGAATTAATTGGGTTACCGTTACGTGATAAGGATAATTCATAAGTGTTTAGTGTGGGCGTAGGAGAGATGGGTACTACGGTCCTGGATGGGGAAGGCCTAGTGCCAGTAGGGACTAGTGGTTCACGCAGGTTGTCCAGAGTTGGTCGTGGTTGAATTCGAGGTACTGCGGCACCGTATGTCATATATATTAGTTCATCAGCTGGAAATATTACGTACATTCCTGGCCCCCACGTGGCATGGCGACGACGGGTTCCAGGATCATTTATTTAATGCAAATGATTTTATCAAATTAATTCTTTCAAAATTTACCGCGACGAAAATATATTAATTAACTACTCTAAATTGTCTACGATTATCTTATGCAGAACGTACATTTTTAAATATCACATCCCTTTGAGTCTCTTCATGCTGCTGCTGCTATCCCATCCAGTTCATGCTGCCGTCTGTAAAAAAAGAATAAAAAAATAGGTTAAATGTTTTAAATGTAAACAAATAATAATTGAATATTTTAACTGATTATTTCATTATGTTGAAATAAGTTTGTGTTCCCCAAATAGTAAAAGCCAAAAAGTTTAAACCATTTCCAATTGCTTGCCCTCGATAAAGTTAACATAAACCCACAATGCTGCTAATTACAAGCATAAATCTCTTCTTCTATTGTATTAATTGTGAAAAAAAACACTATTTCGATTTTACTATCTTGAAATATTACAAATTACCATTGTTTACGATGTAAAACGGCGAGTACAAATGTCGATATTCACATTTCGGTTGCAATCTCAATACTCAAAGCAGAAATGATTATATTCGACTTTACTAAATGATACAGAAGTAAATTTAAAGGGTTCAGCCTTATGGAATAATTAGATGCACATACTTCTTTAAAGACAAATACGTGAGCTCATAGAAGTTATCTTGGCTCTCAGAGGAAATTGAATGTCATGTTCAAATCTGGATACAACCACACACAACAAACTGCCGCCTACAAATTTCGTAGTAAATTAAACAGACTCCGTGTTTATGACAACGATTCTCCTGTTTGTGAATTTGGAACCAAATAAGCTTTGCGTCTTCATGCTATATGGGATCGACGGAATTAGATGTCAATGTGTATGACTTCGTCAGACCCAAAGACAGATTTTGATAAGTTTTCGTCATAGGAGTAATTTCTAAAGGCAAAAAGGATGGTAATATTGCCCACCTCTGAAAATAATTAACACATGTGCTTATAAAGGTACTGTCTACGTTAACGACTTGTCTTTGACTATTATACACTTATACTGATATTTTTAATTAAAACAATTTGTATTAATATAAAAATTGTTCACAAAAGATTTCCTTTCGGGAACTGTTGCATGTGTCTTGCCCCGGGAACATATAGCTATACAACCGGTTCTCTCCAGCGTTTCACTTTGAATACCGTAACAATATTTTTCTGACCGACTACTTTGACTAGGGAAGTTTCACTTTAAAAAATAATATAATTCGATGTTTTGATCAATTTTAATGCCCAGTCCACTTAAGGAAAGGAAACTAACAAAATGAGTTCCCAATATCAAACAAATACGGATTTACATCTCATTTTCGAAAATACGAAACTATCGTTTGTATGTTCGAACACACAACCTAAAAGTGCAAAAAACGTTCAGTATTTTGGTTTAAAAAAAAACTGAAGGAAATTGATTTCATGAATAAATTTTCTCTGTCTAAAACACAAAAGCTTTTCTCTCAATTTTATTTATAGATGAAACTGAGAGTATAGCCTGTGAATTTAATTTTATAATCGAAACTAAGGAGTATTCAGTTTAAAGGCAGGCAAACTTTGCATATCCTTTGAGTTGTTTAGAAGGTTATTTTTACCTTTTTTTATTTCTTTTGTATACACCTCGCTTTATTTCATAGTAACAAAAGCGTGCAAATTAAATACGGTAGCATTTACATGCTATTCAAATCATAACCTACTTTTTATAAAGGCAGTACGTCAGTAAAAATGCATTTTGAAATTCCATAAAGGCGGAGTAACTGACACAGTAAACCACGAACTCATTTCCTGCACGCGTTCTGTTTTATACATTTAATTTGTTGCAAGTAATGCCACGTGGATGTGGATTTTCTTTTAATCTTGATGCAGTTAAAATGTGAAAACTTCACAATCAGGTCAAGATGGACACATAAATGGAAGGACTAGTTGTAAGTCAAGCATCTTTCAGTGCAAGGAAAATTAGTCTTTCAAATATTCACATTTTTCTTAAAAATGTTATGCTTTAAAAACCTAACATGAATTTATGTTGAGATATAAATAGTTTTTTTTATTGTGTTAGTTTACACACTTGACTTATTCCAACAATTTTCTAGATACATATGTATTTGTTAGATTTTTTTAGTCAATACCTTTTATACCTTAGGGTATTATAGGTTTAAGCAAATATTTGCAACGTCTACAAATATTCATGACACAAAAAATAAATATACAGCCGTTAATGGGAAACAACGTAAAACCGTTTTACAGCTGTTTGTCCATCTGTCTGTTGGTGAGTCTGTCTGCCCATCCTTCTGTCCGTTCGTTTGCCTGTCTATGCAATAACTCAAGAACGATCAAATTCGAAAATAAATCCAACAACTTCATACTGTTGCCATATGAAATCTCCAGTCATACTATATAAAAATCCTTGTTCTTTCGTCTAAAGTGAAAACGCTAATTTTGCATAAAAAATTAAAGTATTGTGGCGGGAAATGAACCAAATCATGCAATTCCTTCAGAAAGTTGCCATATGAACCCTGTAATATAATATAATTTTTATCCATTGAATAATTTGTCGTACGCAATGTTCGTGTAGAAAGTTCTTTAGTATATAAAAAGCATATTGAAAATACATATTTTTTTTCTTTTATAAAAAATGTTGGTTAATTTTTGGATACTCGGGCTCCACCTCAATTAGGATTAAAAAACATATTTTCCAAATTATTTTGGCATGTTGAAAACCAATCCACAGTCCTTCCCACCATATTTATTGAACATATTATTGAACTAATGTGAAGAAAATTAAAAAAATTGGAAAATCACAAAAAGAAAGGCATAAGAGAGAAGCAATATTTATTCTTCATCGCTTGGGGCATTTAAAGCCTCGAATTTTAAATGCTTTACCAGATTGAATACAACACAAAGAGAAAGAGATACAAGAAAGTCGCGATACAACACCTTCGTTGATAGTAAATTCGGTGTTATTAATAACGAATATCAAATAAATCAAAACAATAATAAACTGGGTGCGGCTGGTTTACCCACTCTGCCAACTTCCCATTTGTCACTTTTTCTTGTTTAATTGTTATAAAAAAGATCGACAATTCAAATCTTTTTGCAAACCTTATCAAGTGTTCATTACACATTATGCGTCGAATCAAATTGGTCCGGAGTAGATATCACTATTTCTTCTCGAAAAAAAGTTCATGTACATACGAACGTAAGTACACAGAGATATCTCTAAAAAATTGAGTAGTATGGTATTTATTTGACGTTTTTACAAGAACTCCGCGATACAACATCTTCAAAAAATCACGATTTTACTATCGATTAATAGTATATTCGATGTTATCGAGAACAGTTATTAAAATTGAATAAATATGGTCGAGAGGACTTTTTTATTGGTAGGATCGTTTTCAGCATGAAAAATACAATCGAAAATATGTTTTTTAAATTAAATTCGTTGTTTTCTATCAAAAAATAAAATTAAGTGCACAGGAAATTACCGTATATTCTGGTTAATATATTTTGATTATGACCACAACCTTGTCTTTTTTCTATATTATAATGGAATCGTGAGCTTCTAAGGGAACATTAACCTCGACATTGTGATCGCCGTCAACAAATATAAAAAGTACATATGTACTTACGACAATATTCTTTCCGCTATAGTTTAAAAAAGACCCTGACTGATACTCAGAATCTTATTTCTATTGGTTTTCAAACATACAATCAGCAATAAGTGTAAACATCGACATTGATTTTAATTTGAAAAAAGCACCTAATACTACATAATACTGCAAGTATCTCATTCAAGTATCTAAACTCTATTATTTGTATGAACTTGAAGGGATGTTTTATAAGGGTTTTATAATTCAGCAGGATCAAAAAGTCATGACTTACATAGTTGCATTGTCATAAAACCTTAAGCATGTAACTTTGTGTATTCTAAAGATTTCAATAAAAACATAAACTTTGTAAGCTTTCATCCCTCATTCAATTAAGAACAGCATTAACATAGCTTTGCATTTCTTTTATTCTTTGAAAACAAAAACCTCTTTCTTTGGTTACAAAAAAACACACACAGCCGTAAATAGAACATAAAATTACACATTCATTGCTGGTTTTTCGCCTTGAAGTTGACGTAAGGCGATCCTTTGCAAATAAAACTGACACGCCAATTACCTCCATTATATACTACGGAAATGGTTCCTTCCGTAAAGCACCAGACGATGATTTTATCTGTATCTGCATCCGTCGTAAACTTTACGTACTCTACACATTTGATAGCTGGAGCAATTGTTCCTTGTACACTGGATGTTGGCTTCTTTGTATTTTTGACTTCAAGATTTAAAGTTTCCTTAATAAGTTTGAAAATCAGTGAAGTATAAAATTTGTTTCTCTGAAAATTATTCAGATATTTTGTGGGTAACTAACGACGTACTAACACGTGCTCGAAATTATTCATCGTAAAATGCTTTTCAAATAGACTTATAGATGGAAAAGTAATGGCATTAGAAAAGAGATAGAGGGGATGCCTTACTATTGCGAATTTCCAGGAGATTAAAGATACACCGAACTCTTCGGCAAACTGCAAAGTTTTGCCTATTTCTTGAATATCACTAAAATCATGAGAAGCATCGAATCTTATCTTTATTTTACAGAAAAGGGAATTTCCATCTAAATAAATCTACACTGTGTTAAACAAAATCATTTTTTCAAGTCTGCTCAGTTTCTTAAATTTTTAAGTGGCACGTTTAATAAATTAAGTACTAAAGATTTGTATATACTTATAGTACAGATCCGGGCATGGACAGTACCCTTCCAGCACCGAAAAGATGTCACATTCCTTTTTATACAAAGAACTAGCTAATATCGAAATACTCCTTCTATTTTATTGATTGACATTTTTTTTATTTTTGTCACGTTATTAATTACGTAGACATTTTAGAGAAGGGTCAACATTTCCAATATGAAAGCGAAAGCTAAGTATGTCGTGGAAAGATTGTCCTTGATGCTTTACCAAAGTTAACAAAAATTTCTGATATTTCAAATTTCTGAGCCGCCTTCATTTACTAACAAAATAGAGTAAAAGGGCCTGTTCAAAAATGCAATACTGCGTAACTTCTACAAAAACTACACGTGTTATACTTACAAAATTTGAAATTCTTTAGAAAATTTCGTAATAACTACGACAGCGTACAGAGGAGATGATAATATGAAAACTGCAAACTCTCTGGAAATAGATTAACTACGCGTGTAGTTTTTGCAAAAGTTACGCTGTACTGCATTTATGAAGTAGCCCAAACTGAAATTAATGTACGCTAAAAGGTGTCAAATATTATTCTATTTTTCTTTTATACCCAGATGGGTTAGATGTAAAAAATTGGGTTAAATTTATGTCGCGGATGAGCAAGTGAGTAGAACTATTAATATATTTATATACTAGCAGATTCAGGACACTTTGTTACATACATTCTAAGCGCTGCCTCAAGAAACAGGTACCAGCGCTGGTAGCCCCAGGAAAGTTCCTAACATTGCTGTTGATTCATAACCTTCCCCTCCCTGTTGACATCCCCTTGGGAACCTGTTTAACGTACTGTCTACACATCTTACCAACACCGGGCTTATTTCCCGTCTTTACCAGGCATTTTTCAGTTTTCTATACAAGATTTTTTTCGAAGGCATCTTCGATGTCTATCAAAATTACCAGTGCAATGTCTCTCGCATTCAATTCTTCTTAGACTACTCTCAATCTAGAGAAGAGCAGATTTTATTTGTATCCCATCTAGATATACATGCTGGTTTACGCTCAGGAAGTATCTCTTCAATGTTCCCAACATGAAAGATGCCAGACTGACCGGCTTAAACGTTTTCGCACCGATGTAGTTCTTTTTCCTTGATTTCGGTGGATAGGTAAAAGAGGTGATAAATATTCCCTGAAGCCATAATGGAACGGACTCCGCCCTACTCTAGTAATACACTGTGATTAGTGAGGCCCTGTTCTGGTTTAGAGAAAATTTACGTCCTGAAGGGAACAATTAGCTGGACTTGGTATATACATATATAAATTCATATGACAAATCTAAATGCCTATGTTGTCGAGATTAGCTAACTTTGAAGTATCAGCCTTTTTAAAAAATATTATTCAAACCGGATGTAAGTAACCTGAGTTACTCCTAAGAAAATAAAGAATATATCAGGCTAAATACCATTGCTTTGTGACTTAGTTGTTTTGCTGGAAATTTTAACGCCCTCTCTGTTAGAAATTTATATTATATTTATTAACTTCTCTAAACAGAAGTTAAATCCGATTATTCTACTTCAACTGCCGAACGCCTTAGGCTGAACCTGCTCCAAATACATCAAAAACACTCAATTTACCCACCGAGTTTTCCACATTCTGTTATCAATATTTTTGTTCTACGCAATTTTCTAATTGAGCAAGCTTTTCAAATTGTGCAAATTTTTTGTTAATATCAAAACAAAAGAGTGAGCAAGCTTTCCTCTACGGTCTTTCACATGTTTAACGAAAATAGAATTTCTCTGCAATTGATTCTGCAAATGTACATATAGGTGTAAATATGCATTCAAAATAGGATGCAGTCAATTTTTAACAATTTTCTTTAGAGTGACAGTGGAAATAATGCACAAATCGTCATAATTTGCCACCCATTTTAAAACTGATGCATGCAAATGAACTGAATCAATTTGTACTCTATGAAGCAGTTGTGTGCAGTACAAAAGGTGGTCTATTCTCAATAGCAATGAATTCTCGTTATTAACTTGATGGGATGCTGAAAGTAAGCAACTTCCTTCCTAAGACAATATTTCCTGTTGAATTATTACCATTTTCCCTATAGAACAAGCAGACATTGTTCAAACTTTTTCCCTATTGTATGTTCCAATTGGTAAACCCTAAATAATCATGAAGTTAGCAAGAATATAATCCCCACAACCACAGAATTAATTCCATTCAAGTTGCTTAAATTAATTAGGGGAAACCCTTCTTACTGAAGGTCGGTTAATAAAGAGTAGAAAATTTCTGTTGAAAAGCCCACTAGAGTCTTTTTATTAAAATAGCTTTTGGACCTCCTTTAGGAGCGCTCTTTTTCAATTTAATTGAAATGAAAATTTTTGGAGTTTCACCATATCGTTGTAATAATATTGGGGGCATTAAAGACCGGTCCTCTAGTGTCCTACCGAAATTAACTTAAATTCGTATGGTGATGCTTGAATAATTAAAAGGGTTTCAAGATAAAGCAATTACTTCGGGTTTTGCTTGTCCTTAATGAGGGAATATTAATCAAATCAATATAATCACTAATGGTTCAAAAAATTCCTTGTTGGGATAACGAGCAAATATTAAACAAAAATTGAAATTTGATATATTTGGTCTGTAGTCAAATTATTTACATTTTCTTGTGTTCGTCGGTCTTTAGTTTAAATTAATACAGTAATAGTTTTCATAATTAATTATTAAATGAAGAAGTAAGAAATATGGGGATAATTGTAACCTCATAATAACATAAGTTATGAGTGCTTTCGTAAAGCAAAGCAGCTCAAAGAATATGCAGACAGATTTATATTTTTAACTATAGAAGAGTTCCACCTAAAATTTCCCGCAATATGCAGTTCCTCCAGGAAATATTTTTCTCTTGCATATGTGACAAATGTTTTTCTCAAGACCTTCATTAGTTTCTGAGATTGCGATTGCCCTATATGAATGTGAGCTAATCGCGTTGTGTTTTATGTAAAGCTTCAAATCGGTGGAAATATTCCTCATTAAAACAACGAAATTTGCCTTATGGAGAACAAAATTCAAAAGAGTTCACTGTTTGCAACTTTTAAAATGCATTTAACATGAGAATTTCGACTGAAAAAACAACCATAGTTTCGTTTACATATTTTAACACATGTATGATAGTAAAATTAATGCATGAGTTAGTAATTTCCTATACATGTAATAAAAACGTGTACAACTCCAAACCAGAATTTAAATCCAAATCAACCCTTTTCGTTGTCACGTAGTTAACAAGTTATTCAATTTTGGTGTCTGCTGAAAAGTTCTTAGTCTGAATTTTAAAAAGTTTCAATAGCATTTTGTTATTTTTCGGGGGAAGCCGAAGCCATTCAACTTGAAAAATTACTTTTAAATTAGATTTTGAAACTTTTCTCGGCCACGTAAGCAACAAAGAAGTTTGTAAAAAGTAGAGATTTTGCATTCAGACTGTTCAAATCAAATAAAGCACCCTTCATAGAAAATTATTAAAATCACTATGCTGAATCCATTGAACATTTCCTACTCACAATAAACAAAACCCAAGGTCGAAGATCTAATTGCGAATCCTTGTTTTACATCGAAACGACAATGCTCGTTAGTCGTACTTTGAATAGATTATGTTAGTGGACTTGTAGGTGCACACAAAATCCATAAGTCAGGGAGGCTTCCTCTTTGTTCCTAAATCAAACGAATAGGTATTGCTTAAAAGCTTTTTTCCTATATTCAGTAAAGGGGTATCTATCTGAGTAAAAATAATTCGCACGTGTGGTATCCATGCTTAAATGACTAATCAAAAATATTATCATCACAGAACAGGCATTACTTCTTCCCAACGGTGATATTTGGCATTAAGCCAGTGCTGCGATGCGTTAGAATTATAAATGTAAGCATACTTAGTCATAGATGCAAAATAAAAGCAAATCTGTTTTTGCAGTCCCGAATTGTACCTTTAAATTATAAACCAAAAGAAATTAGTTAAAGAAATTCGGTAAATTAACTATTTAAGGGCGTAAGAAGTTCTAAATCCCAATACTGAGGATCTATTTTCTTTTTTTTTACGTTAAAAGTGATTTCTTTGGAGCCCAAAATTTTGATGAATTGTAATTAATTGAATAACACCAATTCACTAAAATAATTTTGATGCATTTTGATCAGAAGAAAATAACTTTTTATCATAAGTAATAGCAGTTAGATATTAAAAAATTTGTTGGTAAATATATGTATTGAAATTTTATGGACTTTACCCTATTTTGAAATTTGTTCAAAGCCATTGTAGCAGATTTAAACAAACACTCATCTCTACAATTAAATTGCAGAGTCCGCAAACTGGTTTGTTTGTTTCATCAACAAAAACGACTTACACGTGGTATTAAAAAAATAAATCAGTGTTGTAGGCCAAAAGCTGACAATAGCATAGCTATTTAAAATAAATAGCACAAATTTTTGGAAAATGAATATGTCGTAAAACGATATAGAATGCTATGTGGTTCCTTCAATTTGTAAAACCTCTCTCTTCTGATCACAAAAATAAATCATGATAAATGAATTGTCACTTTAAAAATTTTGTAAGGTGGCAGCGGAACATATTTCATTTGGCTCACATTTGTACTAGTTATTTTTTCTAATTTTTAGGGTAAACTAAATTTAACTTGGCGCCTTATGTCCTCTTAAAGCAGAAAGCTCTTTTTTTGAAACGCATAGTTGCATCTTTCATTTTTCGATACAAAATTCTATCAATATCGACACGGATTTTTTTGGCAACTAGAGCTTTTCTTCAAGGATATTGGACTTTTTAGAAAATTCATTTAAAATTAATTGGAAATATTCATAAGTGGGTCAAATATGTAGTTTCAGTTAAGCTTAAAAAAAATCATAGGTTATTTTATTAAATTCTGTATGGTTTATAAAATATTTAAAGCAATAGTATATTCCTTTGCACTTTGCCTTTGCAAATATATGCAGTAAATAAATTTAGAGCAATTAGAGATTCCCTCAAAAGTAACAGGATGGGCATTTTGGCAGCCAATTTCTCGGAAGAGCTGTTAATTTCTAAATAGCTAACAGCTGCAAGGGAAAAGATAGTCAAGGAGATACTAGAGAAGAAAAGATGTGGTGCTAAGCCAAAATTCCAGGGCTCTAGTCTCAGACCGGGATGATTGATGTTCACCTGCTAAGACCTCAACACCATGGAATGGGTAAAATCGGCAGTGTAGTAGATTAGGCAATAGAAAAAAGCTATTCTGAGAGCGGTAGAGGACAACAAAATTCCTTATTCCAAGATACCAGCCGGATATTTCCGGAGAAGTCAAGGTATCTCAATCAGGATAATGCTTGACCACATCGATGCCCAAATCCAGGAGTTTATGGTGTCAGAGAGGAGAATATGCAAAAGAACCGACGAAAGGCAAAGCTGCAGTTTGATCCTTTTCATAGATCACGTCTCGGTGAAAGAAAACAGAGTTGGCCTGTAAAAACAAGTGGAGGTGATGCCACCGTGGAGTCTGATAATAAGGGTGGAAGCAGAAGTTCACAGAATTAATCACAACGAAAGTTCTAATACCTAACAGATCGAAAGCTTTCTGTTTTTGCGTAGAAATAACAACATTAATTTAAATCAAATCATCAACATCATATTATAATGTTGCATTAAGCTATAATATTAATGATGTGATTTAAATTAATGCAGCTGTTACTACATAAAAAACAAAAGCTTTCGTCAACTCAGTTGAAAGCTTTCTTGGCGTTTACAACGTTATTCGCGGCGCACATTCAATTGTTGCAAAAGTAACAGCTCCCTACGCCAACTGCATAAGTAAGCTTGCAAAATTTTTAAAGATTTGCTTACCTTGTAACTCCTAGACATCCATGCGCACCTGTACCTCCTATCATTACATTCTCATCTAAAGAACGAGGCCGCAGGCAGGCCATCTATTGCCGAGTATCACGGTGGTAGGACAAATAATAATGCTTAAAGGATTTGAAAAAAAAAAATTGGCTTCCAATTCCTAACAGGATCCTAATGACCAACAGGCATAGTACTCTGGTGACATTACCTTCGAACATGAATTCCTTGTCTGCTGCATTGACAGCTGAGTCTAGGATGGATAGAAGATAGAACAAACATAGCGATTTGTTTTTTGCGTCCAATATTGTAAGGCACTAGCCTTACTAAAGTGGATATCGACAAAAAACTTATCCGGAGGAGACTGATCATTTCCATCATGAGGCTAATAGGCTCTATCTCCAATGAATGATAGCAATATACACAATAACTTTTGGTCACAACAGATGTTACAGGACGAAGCAATATAGGGACCTATCGGTCAACATAAAAATAATAATAATCTTAATAAGAAATAATACATTTCATATGATTATCTAAACACTATAATTTTGAGCACACTACTAAGGCCAACAACGACGGCACTCATCATCTATTTTAATTCGGAAGACAATTAGAGGAACGAACAGAACCTTAGACATAATAAATTGGGCATTTCAAACAATCTCCTAGGGGCACTTTTTGGCGCTTTTGTCAATAGCATCAGAACTTTAAACTTGAAACTATTGCCAGATTATCACGTGATCACATTGGCATAGAAAAATAAAACTCAACCGCTCTTGGACCTGTGCCCAAAAACAACGCATTCAAATCTTGAAATTATTCATGATCTTAATTTTTGTTAGACTACCAAATTTCTTAAAACTCTTCCGCAGTTTTGAGCGAAGATGAAAATCTTTAAGTACTCACCTGCACAATTTCCGTAAATCCAGAGATGCTTACACTTTCCATCTAGTCTAGTTAGTCTTCGAAGCACTATTTGAACTATATTTTGCGCACACTCAACTTTTTTTCACTTTCGGAAACCCATCACTGCCTACAATTTCCGATTGCTTCTGTTATCGATCACGGGCAAATTTCGCGCGGATAATCGAGTGGTTTGCGTTAGGAGAAGGACACTATTCTCAAAATCCCCGGATTTCGATTTATTTTTACTAAGACGACTACTGAGAGCTTTCGAGCTTTCTACGATTACTAAAATTCGAAATTGGCCCAAGAGTTAGCCCACATCTAATCTGGTGAAGTGACAAAGCTGAACTACCTCAACTTAATAGCTGTCGTGTAGATTCGATTGCGTTTTGTTTTCGTTATGTCGTCGCTGCAATTACCCTGAAAGAAAAAGAAAATAATTTAATGCATCTGTTACTGCCTGCAAATTAATCAAATGGAAAAACTTTTCTACTTCTGTCAGGTTCGAAAATTTCTTGTGGTAGAGGAAGGGGTAGTATGCTCGCCCAATAAGCCCCTTCAAGAAAGCATTTTCAGATTATTTCCGGGGGGTCGTTGTCTTTCGGGTATTTGCCCATCAAGACAAATTTACTTTGTCAGTTAAAGGAATTAATTTCCACTTTATGTCATGCGAACTAAGGAATATAAATGAATGTCTATAGATAGTAAATAATTCTGAAAATTGTTTTAAATGGATTCAGATGACACTGCTTTTCAGAAGTTTAGAAGAACAAAAAAACTCCTTGATGACGATATCTAATTTTTGTCATTCATTTTACCTTCACTTTTTCCACAAAGTACAAAAAAGCGTGACTGCTAGAACCATAGGAGAATTCTTTTAAGTTATTTTTCTTTGATAACACTATACCTTTTTCTTTAGAGAGCTAATCCCTTACCCATGCTAGAAAACCCTTATCACAATTTTCGTGTTGACAGAGTAAACTAAAAATTTTCACTGGATTAACTCCTCTGACTATGGATGTTTTTATACTGTTGAACCCTCACGTGCACTCTGTCATATGTAGACATTATCCTAAAAGCTTTTTCACCCATTTCACAAAATACACTAAATCGTTGTATAATACACGTTTCAGTTTTTACATACAGAATTTTGTGTTAAGTCGGTAATGCCCCTCCCAGACTTATAGAAGGCACTTCGCACAGATAGTGTGCAGTAGTTTAATGATTTACTTCGAGAGAAGAAAGGTTATGCGATTTTTTAACCATATTTATCAAATGAAATTGTTGTAACAGGTCAAAATACTGACAAGTGTACGGCTCCATTTATTACTGAGGTATTAGAGTCGGCTACTCAGTAGGTATTTTGAAATTCTAAACTAACTCATTAAGAAGTTTTGATCTAGTTCTATATAAAACTGATACGATAAACTCTATAGTTCAAACTTCTAAACATAAATATAGGTATCATTGCTGTAAATTTAACCACAAACCATGAACTAAAGCAGCATGGGGAAAGCTCTGAAATCTTGGTCTTCATAAATCAAAGCACTCTTCCGTTAACGTTAATTGCAGTGATCCAGACAATATATTCACCAGTGTTATCAATGGAACACGTTTCCTCTGATAATAGGGATAATTTATGTCCGCTACGAAGATAAGTTTACTCCATTATTGCTTCAATACCTTTTGGGCTGCACTGCACGTCAACTCGTGCCTGACTAAGACTGTCCAGCTGATGTCTTTATATATGAGCCATTTATTTTGAAAGTGGCCTTAGTCATATTTTTCATTTTTAGTTAAAATCGAAAACCTCTAAAATGTATTTTTACTATTGTAAAAGTGGGCTCCACAAATATATCTCTCCAGACTTTACGACTTTGAATATGTACTCACTATCAACATGCAACGTACAAAGATCTCCTGTAACATCGTCAAACCACCGCATATGGGATTTTCTATATTTCCGGTTACTTTCGGGATTTTCCTCCAGAACAAATTTGGGCCTTCTTCTTGGAGAGTTTATTCTGGACAGGCGAGAAAATCACTGAAAGTTGTTAATATTAGTCTTTCAACGAATATCTATTCAAAGCCTATAACGACCGTTTTTCTATTCAGCTGGTACTATGCGTATACTGACCGGGCTATCGGAAGGTTCCATAATTCCCTCTTCCAGCATTTTATTATATTCCTCTTCAATAATTTTTTGAATAGTCGGATTTCATGCAATATATCTTCATTTTATTGAGTTGGTATCTTTTAATCGGATATTGTGATCTGTTCAACTGGTAGTGCTTGATAATTTTTCAAGCTCTGGAAATTCCTCCTTTCGAAATCTCTTCACCCGTAGTTCTTCTTCTGAACTCAACACATTCAATTCAGAATGAGAAACAATACTTCTATCCTTTCACGGCCCAGATAAAAATTTTTACTCATTGTGCGGGATCCAGCAAAGTGTTTTCCAAGTCACCGAGAGATTATTAGGAACTCTATAAGTGTTTCATTAGTTTTCTCTGAAATAGATACATTTAAAAACATGAATCAACGAGCTCTGCAATTTGTTTGTAACAACACAAACATGATCAGCCTAGACATTCACTACCAGAGGCACGCTATTACTACTGGTTCTACACAAGTTTTACTATAATATCCAAAAATGTAATAGAATATTCTAACTATGAAAATGGTGAATTATTATATTTGGTCCTTCGAACCGGATAAAAGCCAATTATCGGTAAATTTAAAACACGCATAAAACTTACATAGATCCATTACAATTTCACAGAGTACGAGTAATTGAGTAATAGAAAGCGTGTTTAAAACATTATCAATGTAAACGTGTATTTGTATATTACATATTTGTATGAAATAAATAGCAAATCAATTTCGTCCACACACAGGTTCGCAAACATCTGATCATATACCTGAAAGCATATCCTTTACAAAATCCATCTGCCAGTTTTTTTTGGATTACCACTGTCTACCTTTATATGAAATTAAACATTTACCAGCACAACACCGTATGAAGTTATGCAAACATGAATTCTCCCGAGATTTGGACTGTACTATGTATTGCAGCAATTCAATTTACTTCATTCAAATAATAGATTTCAGTTTGTTATGAATTCAATTAAATAACTGGAAATATCTTTTGAAAGGAAGCACTATTCTGAGCACAAAACAGATACATAAGTAATTTCAGATCTGCAAGCTGTTAAGGGTGTAATTAAGGTTGCATGCTTTCCAAAGTTTTCCGCATTAATATCAGTCATAAAAGGGCACTATTTCACAAACAAAACGTGACCTCTGAGGAACACACATGAAGAAAACGTGTCACTGAGCATCGAAAGCGGACATATGTAAAACGAGAATTTCATTTAACAAGAAGCATATACATATGTATAGAAAAGTGTACGGGTAACATAACCTTTTTTCCTTAATAATACTTCTTGTTTACAGGTGTGTGAAAATGCGTCTAAGAAAATCCCTAAGAACCTTCCGGGCTTAGTCACCTTGAATACATAAGTGGCTTATATTAATGTCAACTATTGGTGAATTTATCCTTTTTATAATTCTTTTAAATCCTTCCCGACATGAAAAACGCACACAAATAGCACCTCTCAACATACCAGAAGG
>QYTT01079378.1:3713-22346 GCA_006980735.1 Dasypogon diadema
TGATCAAATGCATTTGTCCTGAGAGAGCTTTTAAGTTGGTCAGCGGTGACTGCTTCGGGATTGTTTTGTTTCTCGCTTTTAGTTGTTGAGCTCGCAGCCAACAGGGCTCTTATTATATTTTTTTTTATCCTAAACCACTTTGGTTTTCAAGTTTTTAGTTCTTCCGCAATATGCTTAAGACACTCAAAAGTGGCTTTGGTTTCGTTATTCAATAGCACAAATCCTGATATGAAGTTTTTGCAAAAGAAGTGTGGTTTTACAGTTCCAACCTTTTTCTCTAATATCTTCTGGGCTACTTTGCTACATTGCTTCTGTCAGTAGATCCTCAGGGAAGTTATCCGGATTAATGCCCATCCTAATTATTTCTATTTCTCTGTTATCATGTGGCAGCTTTACCTTTTTGGAGACATTCGCTTCGCTGGATTTGGAAACTTCTTGTCTATTACTAATAGAGGCTCATGTCCGTCTATTTCAGAGTACGTCGCAGTTTGTTATTTGGAATCAATCGTGGTAGTTAAGTTGTATAAACAGGATACTATTGTAAACTTTGTTTCTTTACTCACTTCTTTGGTCTTTGTGGTGGCATACACATTAATAATTGATTAATAAATTAATAATTAAATTAAATTAATAATTAATTAATAAATGTGACTTTGAACCAATTAACACTTCTCCTTGCCGACTATTTGTCATTGCTAAAAATTGTTTTTTGCGTAGATTTTTTTCGGTTCTTTATCACAATTTTCTTTATGAAATAGTTATAGATCTGCTGCTGACATTGCCACTAAATTTATCTGCCACAAACCTTTAGCCACGATTTTTTGAAATTATCCATCGCCTCAGGATAACTGCAACAGGAGTTTTTCTAGACGGCAGAGGCAAGTAGAATATAATGCGACGTTGTTCTAACATCCACATTTGCAGGATAAAATAGACAAGTATTCGTGACCTCGAAGAGTTCTGATTAAAATTTGTTTTTTCCTATTTGAGGGTATGAAAGTGCCTGACGGAAAATCTCAAAAATTGAATACCGTACTGTAATAAAATTTTTAACAAAAGATGGATAAACGCCGACGGAGATCAACGGGCAGATGGATCGTGTGTATGGATAATCTTCACCATCATTTTCGATGGTTAAATATTGGTCAAAGTTTTTTCGCTGGGGATGGGAGTCAATTGAAGATTATCCACGCTGTGGAGGGCCACCAACGGTAGTTACGCAAGATAGTGTGAATTTGTTCGAGAAAGTTGTTCTCACGGACCGGCAGTTAAAGGCCAAAGAAATCACAGAACAAACTGGTATTTCGAAAATAAGTGTCCTCCAACATCACCGCGAGATAGGTACCGCGAATTCTTTCCTCAGTGCAGAAAATATGGCGAGTTGAGTGCTGTCAGGAATTTTTAGAGCTGTGTAAAGACGTCGTAGACAGTGTTCTCCATAGGATTGTGACATGGGATGAAACTATGGTTGTTTACCATGATCCTTTGTGCAAAAGGGATTCAATGGAGTGGCATCGCCCCGGAGAACCATTGCCGAAAAAAGCGAACGTCACACGAAACACCAGAAAGGTCATGGCAACAGTTTTTTCTTTTATCATGAAAGTATTCTCCAGCTGGACTTCAAGGAACGTAATACCATTCTAAATGTCACATATTATGCTGAACTTCTACGAAAGTTACATAAAGCCATTGTGAAGAAAAGGAGAGAAAAACTGCCCCGAAAAGTAGTGCTCTTACATGATAATGCGCCCGTACACACTGCTGCTATTTCAAAGGCTGGTAGTTAAGGAATGCGACTTCGAGGTATTGGATCATCCATCTCCATACTTGCCCCCAAGTTACTATTTTGTATTTTCCAAACTAAAATCAGATTTTCGGGGAAGGAATATTTAACATCGGCGAAGAAATCCATGAGGCGGTTAGGTAGCGTTTTGAACACAAATCTTTAGACTACTGTTTTAATGGTATTAAACCACTTATCAAGAAGTGTGAAAAATATGTTGAAATACTACCGCCTTTTTCCTCTCCCACCCCTCGTTCTACCTTAGGCCACGAATACCTGAACCACACTACTAATGTGTCTTTGTTATACGTTGCCTTTCTAAAAAATTTGGTCTAACAGAACAAGTGACCATTCGTTTTATTTACAAAATTTTTTATTTAACATGGAATATTTTTGATGATACTAATCTCTACGAATTCAACAGCGGTTTCTTGATGAAAGTGGATGTATTTTATTTTTTACAGAAATTATAATGAACTAATTAGTTATGCAAATGCGGCTTTTAAAAATACAAATTGTAGTGGCAGCATTATTGTTTACTCCTGCCGGTAATTAGGTTCTATTTAGGGTAGGCATTTCAGATATATCAATAAAGGGTTTAAAAGGGATTAATAAAATTCCCTCCCAGTGGTAAATCACTTTACCCATTCACCTTCAACATTTTCTTTCACGTCTGTTCATTTTAAAGACGTCATGTCTTACTTTTAGGATCGATAAATTAATTCGTTACCCTCTCTATATCCACAATTCATTTAGGGTAGTGCATTTCATCCCAGTAGGACGTTGGCCAAAATGAAATTTCCACCCCATGGGTATATCTATCTGATGGTGAAAATAAAGCCACTCCGTTTCAATTCAAGGATATTTATTGGTTCTAGTAAACTCAATTAGCCGGGGCCTGAAAACCTGGGGGTTGCTGTATTTAAAGAACCTTCTACTACCTACCCTTTAAAACATTCATCAAGAAAAACGTGATTAGCACATTCCACCCTGATTTTCTCATCTGTTCAAGCTGGGAGGCCATGTATCAGCGTTCAACGAGTCTACTGGATAAAATTATCAGTAATTGAAGAAGATGGCTAAAAACCTTCACTTTTGACGTGAATGGCATCTCTATTTATACCGCCGTTCAAGGACGAAATTATCCATTTCTAAAACAAAGCTGCGGTAAAAGTACTATAGGTTGTAATTTGTCTAGGTAATCGCAAGTAGAATGAGTAGTTTTAGAGTGCTGATTGTTTATCTCTTAACGGCAAGATGCTGGATAAACGAAGAAGGGATGGAAGTCAATTTACTTGTAATTAGGGATGAACTAATTATTTTGCGGTGAAACTTTAGCTAGTGCTATGGGATTGGAGGGATATTGATTGTGTCACTCACTGGGTAGATTTCCCAGGGATAAATCGGGACAAATTGGGTGTTCATTTTCATTTTTGTAATTTGATGGTAATTGATTTTTTATCTCAATTTCCGCAGACATAATTTAATATCTTCGCTAACACATGCAAAAGCAGGACCTTGTTAGACATTTGGTAATATCACACTTTCCTGATCCATCTTCTCGCTTGAATTTTACTAATAAGATTGACAATACTGCAAAATTGTTAAGAAGTGCATCCCTTTATACTAATTTGCGAAGTTGAACAGAAATGCGCAATCTATGACAATGCATATATTAAAGTCTCCGTGAGATGCCATTATAATCTGTTTCACGCCATCAACTCTTCATGCAAAATTTAATAAGAAATTGATGGCAGACAGTTGATATCCTACCAAGAAATTCTAGTTCACGTCATACTACATGCATTCACACTGTATTGAGCTCAATGTTGGAATTATTCATAGTTGTTGAAAAGATTTGCATTTTACGCTCGCATATAAGTCAATTCCGAGCGAAAGTTGTGAGCTCGCTGTTGAATTCATTTATGTAGTTGCATTCCTGCATGAAAAATTTATACCAGGACATGATTTATGGTGATGTTCATTGACAATATAGAATTACGTTCATAAAGAGCTGCGTATTGACGATTATTCTTTGGATTTCAGCACAGGAGTATTATAGTCTGTTGGGTGGAGATTATATTACTATTTGGTATTGTGTTCAGGTTCCAAGAATATGTCATTATAGATGTTCAATAAAGCAATTAATTATATTGGGTCGAGTGGGGCTAATTGAGCAATCACAATATCACAGAAACTATGCGTTGTCTGACAAGTCATGGTACGAGGAAAATAAAGCCAAAAACAGGAGAACTCGGTGGTAGTGCGCCACTTGCCACTTGCGAGACACACCGACACTTTGTTTATTTTCCGGCAAAAATTTAAAAAGTTTTCTCCTATACTTAAAGCAAATCATCAAATTAAAAGCACCCAAGTGATAAACTTTAATGTATTTAGTCTATTTTCCATTTAAACATCAATTTAAATCTAAGCTCTACCATGTTTTTAATAATCTAATTTTTGTATGTAAACATGCGGTAGGGTCTAGTTTAGCAGGCGTTGTCTTACTAGTCTCACTAGCACTCAAATTGCACCACTTCACTCCTTTAAGGTAGAAACAGATTTTTGATTGCGACTGTGGGTATCAGTGGCAATCAGCGTCAAAGGGTGGATACAAAAACTGAGAATGTTTATGTTTTGTTGGGTTTTGACTTAATTTTAAATAGAATTCAGATTACTAATTGAGTTTTAATAAGAACTAATGTTTTGATCAATATTTATGTAATTTTCGTATGGTTGAAATGGCAACTTTTGCGATTGAAATGGCAACTTACCCCGTTCATGGGGCTAGTTGAGCAGTCTTGACGTCTCTTGCAAAAGCATAATTATTATCCAAATCAAATTAAATGTAGTATTTTCTAAATATTTTATTAAAATTGCAGTAAATGTGGTGTTAATCGTGCAGTCTTAATAAACTGTCTGGAAGCTATATAAGGTTTTGTGAAACTCAACTAGCCCCTCCCTACAATACCTAATACCTTACATACACATGCATGTGTATACATAAGATTAACATCCCAGCATGAAATGTAATTATTACTGAACTAGTTCTGGAATTAATTTTGGTAAGTACAGAAGGTACTTACTAGATTATGCCCAGTTGGGAAGGGAATGTATTACCTAGCCAGTTCTGGAAGTAGTTTCATGTAACGGTAGGTAGTTCTGATTTGCATTACCATGAAAGATAAAGACACATTACTTTCACATGGCGATGTCATAGGCGGTAACCAATCTCCTACCATTCGCATTACCCGGTTACTGAATTCGTCACTTACACTAATTACTTTGTGAATCCGTGGAATGGGTGGTTTGCAATCCAGGAATTTCCCAGATTTTATCGGCAATGATTAGAATGATAGCTATGTAGTAATCCTAACTCACCTGGAAATCAATGAGGGGATCACTTTTTATAAGTTATGTTATGTTTATATTGCGCATATCAATACAAACTGGATGTCAAAAACGTGGTGTGCTCATTGATTTTTAGGTGGGTTAGAATTGCTGTAAAATTATTTTTTCAATTGTTTATATGTACGCAGAGTTGCATCTGAAGGTCAACACATTTATTCAAAAATGCTTATATCTTCTAAATTAAACAAAACAAAATACCAATCTAAGAAATTTCAGCTAAACACTGAAAGTGACCGAATATCAAAATAAAGGACAGATCGATACAACTTTATTGCGTTGCAAAAAATATTTTCTTCTTTTGTTCTCTAGAAATATCTGAAAATCTCAAATTCATGTGCGAATATTTAACCAGTTAATGCATTACTATCCTGCATTACTTTCACGAAAAGTTAATGGACTACATAATTAGTTACATATAATAAAAGATTTTTGTTATTTGCAATTAGGATATGTGATTTATGGATTAGTGAAGTAACCAATTCTGCAGGTAATGAGTTCCAAATTCGCAACTGAGTAGATTCAATTGCATTTATCGTTGGATGATAGTGGTAATGAGCTACTCTATACCTTACACAGAATCAATGAATCAGTTAATTACGATGAATATCTTATTTTATAACTTACCAATAATAAGTGACTGATAAAATTATTCATAAAGCATTATAGCATTTGTGTATTTATAATAATTTTCAGAACTAGAAAGAAAAATTTAATTACGGAATAAGAAACTTAGATTGAGGTCTATTATTTCACGAAATATACTTTTATTCACGGGAATTTAGTTTATGTGTTACACGGTTGATGTTTAGAACAGAAATTTCCATTTGTAATTCACCAATAAATGATATACTCTTCCAATTTAAGTCACCTTTCTCATAAAACCACGTAATCACAATTAGTAAGATAAATTGAATCTGAAATCAAAGTGCCTACTTGTTCCAGAAAAAACGCTGTCACAGATAACATATTGGAATATGATTTAGACTTCGACAGGAAAATCTATTATTCGGTCTACCTCATTACATTTTCGCATTACTTTTAACAGAGCATATAATGCTGTGGTAATGGCTTCTTGAATATTTTGTAGAAAGTAATGCTTTTATTTGTTTTGAATTAAAAATTGTGAAATATTCATCAATCAATGAAAAATTAGTTTTAAAAGATAATTACAAAATTCAAAGAGGAACACGTTAAAAGGTAAAGAAACAAAGAATAAATGATTGGGTTATTTTAAATGATTAAGTTATTTTAAAGTTTAATATAGAATATATAATATAAAAAATAAACAATGTACCCTTAAATTAAAATAGTAATGTTTCAAATATTTTAAAAGAAAAATAAGTAATAATACAATTGCCGTATCATTCATATCAGGGTTGTAAGAAATTCATATTTCGAATAAAATCAGTGATCAGCTCAAATTTTGAACGGATTCTAAGTGTGAGTCCGCTCAGAAATGAGTATTCAATATTTGAATTCGCTCAGAAATGAGTTCGATCAATATTTGAGTCTGCTCAGTTCAGTTGAAAGATGAAAAGGCGGATATCTCACGAACTAGACAAGATATGGGTACATGTTTGGTCCCAAATAAAAGGAGGAGATGATCTCTACATGATGCCGTAAAAAGTGTGGCAGTTGTACGGCTAGGGAGTGTTCAAAAATTCATCTGAAGGGCGAAGGGGCTGATATTTCGGAAACTAGACAAGAGATCGTTATATGTGTGTTTTCACTGCGTTTTTGAATACCCCATCGTCTTGCAACTCGTACATTTTACTGTACTACCGCATAGGGAATTCATCTAAGTGAATTAGAAAAGTACATACATCAAAGATTTTTCAATTCTGTAAATTGAAGATCGCAATGCAAATATCAGATATCTCAGTTTAAGTGAATTGTGGACAAAAAGAAAAATTTCACAAAATGCAATACGAACATTAGTTTATGTTCAATAATAAAATTATACCAATACATTGTATAGAGTAACGCACTTTTTATCCAAGAAGGTCTAGAGCCTATCAATAATGCAGATAGACCAAAAACTATAACATTTTGGAATAGCTAACGATGTCCTCTAAATTTTAGATGGTTTTTAGATGGTTTCAAAATTCTATGTGTAGTTTTTTCTATGAGCCATTTTTCAGGAAATAAAAATATGTGTCATAATGTGCCGATACTGGGGTCACTGAGATAAATATATGGAGGGGATGTTCGATACAAGTTGTCTTCACGAAAATGGCACAAATTGTTGAAGTTAATGTATTTACCTGTTTCGATCTTTACAAATCAAACTAAACTGTAATCGAATTCTAAATATTGTTCAATGTTAATTAAATCCAAGTATCTATATTTAAAAAAGTAAATGTTCTAACTTCTAAATTTGCATTCCAAAAAATTCTTGGAATTTAATTTTATTCAACCACGCTTAACATTCTTTAAAAAATAAAAATCATATTTTAAATTTTGGCTCCTACTTCTGCCGTTAGTGTGGCACATGATATGCAGAAAATAGACAGATAATAGATCAAATATACTTTTATCTTTTGCCGGCGGTTTTAGACGGCATATTTAAATAATTAATTTTGGGTTTTTAAAGACAAAGAAATTTATCGTTTTAAACGCGTATTTTCTTTTTTTATACGGTGATGCCAAAGCTCAAGGGATACCCTATGATCCTAAGCACGGCATTGACAGGAAGGAAAATGGGGGTATGGAATAAAACAGATTAAAAAATTTTGTTGTGCACATACACACAGTTTTGTTATGCAACAATTTCAGTGGGACGTACCGAGAACCGCTTGGGAAGTTTGTGACGCACTTCTAAGGTTATACAGAAATTTGTGCCATTTTGCAAGGAAACATGCCCCCTCTATTTCTTCTATCTCTATGACTGGGGTATTTATTAGCTTCTTCTTGTGACTGTTTTATTACTGCGGATGATGTTAATTTAGCAGGCACACTTTTGCGTCCGTTACGATTCGTTTGAGCTCTTGGACCTGCTTTTGGTAGTGGTCTGAGCAATGATGCCAACTTATGGATCTGATAAGCTCTAAATTTTAGCGCTTTAAGCTCTTTATGAGCGATAAATTACTGCTTGAAAATAAAAACAAATTTTTCGCTGAAAAATTCAGCTTTTATTTTTTGTTATTGCAAAACAGACAAAAATTCAGCTTTTATTTTTTGTTATTGCAAGACAGACAAAAATTCAGCTTTAATTTTTGTTATTGAAGACAAAATATAATAAAAATTAACAAACTAGAAATATTTGACTATCAATTTCAGAAAGTGTAGGAAAAAGAATTTTTCCTACTGAAATGTGCTAATGCCACTGCTAGATTAGAAACATTATTTGCTAAGAAAAAGTTTTATTGAATCCTACGAACACGAAGTGAAAGGGTTATTAAAATTATTTTGGGAACTAAAAAAAGCGACGCTAAAATCCAAGTAGTGCTTGAGCGCTAAAGGCAAATTTTAAGCACTAAAATCGGTTCAAACGCGCTAAATTTAGCGGCGAAAGCGTTAAATTTGCATCAATGGATCTGAGGTTTTCGCATGATATAAACCAAACAGATGAATTCTTAAAATACCATTGTTTCAGCTTCTGGTTCAGCATGATTTTTGACCATAGTTAGATCTGGTCGATTTTTGACATATAATGGCATACAGCCTGTCTCGGTAAGAATGGTTCTGTCGAATGGAAAAATTCTGGTACTTCTAAAACTACTAATAATGTTGGTAGGCGTTATCGCGCGAAGAAATGAATCAGCTACAATCCCGCCTAAGTCATGGATCTGCATGGTTTTTCCTGCATTTGGAGTTATCCACAAATACGAAAATGAGTTGATGTATTTTTTAAGCGGACTAAATATGCTTCGATCCAGTAGCTGAACTCTATGAGGGCAATCAAGTGGTAGAGACATGACGACAATACCATGTTTCATGGTCATATCTAACAGCGTCGGATTTTGCGCCGAACATATAGTTTTTTGATAAAGTTATGCATTAATTCGAAGAAAATCGATTGTTGCATCTGATACAGCACTACCAACAGGCGCTTTAAATAGAAAATAATTCCATGTAGAACACCACGAGAGACAAAACAAAAAATGGCATAATACTATGTCCCTCGGCGTAAGCAGTCATGGTCATTAAAACAAGTGTGCTTCTTACTAAGGTAGCTAAGGTAGATAACATGACAACACTTTCTGCGATACATTAGATCATGTCTTTGTTGGATCTAATGGATCAACCGCCAAAAACTGTTTATTATGACGAGACAAGGTTTCGGCTGATTCAAACCGAAATTCGACGTTGGTATGCCTTCTGGTGCAAAAGTTGTTGTAAAAGGTGGCTACATGAAGTGAGAGCAGTTTTCTTTGGTTATTGACCCTTTTATTCAATTGAAACCACCGGGTGACGTCATACTTATTTTGAATTGCCATGGTTCTCATTGTTCAGATCCACCAACCTTATAGAAAACCGTTCAAAATATCATTCACATTTTTTGTCTATTACTCCGCACTACTCACAGTAGTCACCAAATGTTTTAGCCTGCCGAAAATTCGTTCGAACCTACCTAGGGAAGCTGATCAATAAATCTGTTTTTGGTGAAATACTGTCTGAAGTCACTTTCTGTTACTACAGGAAATATCAAAGGTTTAAAGGCTTGCATAATTTTTCCTCTCGACAGGAACGCCATACCTGAACTTACATATCTACCATCTGCTGTGCATGCTTCAAATAAAGATCTAATCACATCTGATACGTCAGCTATTACGGAAGGTGGTGGACATCAAGTCACTCAAGAGAACACATCCGGCGGACAGTCTACCAGTCAAAACACTCAAGTGTATACGTCTCCTAGGTATAATATGAAGCTCAGAAGAAAGACAACAATTTGATACTATCAGAGGATGACCAACTTCTTACACCAAAACCGCTGCAGGGATTTAAATCACTTAGCTCGATACCAGGGCGTCAGTATATTTTTCTCCGGATTCTTTAAAGGAGTAATTTAATTAGAGAATCGGATGAATCCATAACTCTTTATTATGCTTATTTGAATTTTGGCCGGAATTCAGCAATCTCTTCTTTGAAATAGTCAGAAAAAGGTACGGAATACAGTATTAGATACTACATTTATTACATTTGCACTTCTAACGCAACCATACCAAAGATATGTGCAACCAAATCAAAACTAAGACCAACCGAGTCAGATAGGGGGGCAATCAAATCAAAATCAAGACTACTATTTTCAAAAACAAAAGCAAATAAATCAAAATCTGCTTCAACTTTTAGAAATTCAAAGCCAACGAAATAAACTTCAATAACAAACAGTTTTGCATGTTAAAATGGTTGTTATTGAGTTTATTTGGTTTTATTTGAACTTGACAAAGTTCATGCAATTAGACTGTTTCATTTCCAAAGTGTTAAAAGACATTTCGTGAAATCGGAGAAGTCGTTTGAAGTTGAAGATGAACTTCATTCTGAGAATCTATCAACATCAACTGATGAGCTTCACATCGCAAAAGTAAAATAATTCTTCCTGACCGATCCACTACTGACTGTCAAAGAAAGTGTTAATAATTCTCGAGTATCTGATGATTTTTGCAATTTGATTTGTGGTTGTAGGTTGCAAGTGAAATTCTTTGTTGCACGACTTGTTCCAAATTAAACCTTTTACGAAAATAACATCAGGGAGACCTGTTATCGTAGATATTGATGAAATATATCATAATCTGACCATGAGAATGGGATCCATTCAAATGATACATAATTGAGCGAATGGCGTTTAAAAGGTAAATTAAGATCATAAAGAACACGTCAAAGTCAATCAAAAACCAAAGTTTTCTTCCATTCCATCTTCAAACATTTTCCAAATTTGTTGCTTCAGTGGAACGAAAACAAGTGAAATATTCTCAGATCTTCGATTTCAATTGTAGTTGATTCATTTGGTTCAAGTGGGGTTAGAACCTCAGAACACGATGGAGTTAGAATTATAGCTTTCAAAAATGCGAAACATGTATTACATCTTGTGTAATGTCTTTCAAAGGACAATATAACTGTCATTTTTTAATATTATTGACTTAATTTTTTGGAATATTTTTCGATAAATATCGCCTGTGAATTTCCTGTTTATTGAAGTGATTCGAATTGAATTCAGCAGTACTTCCACAAATATCTGATAACTGATAAAAAAAAAAACATTATTGATTTTTACATACTCGGGAAATATTTAATATCTCTGAAAACTTCCAGAGTGCGATGAAAATTTGAACTACAGCCACAAAATATTTCAGATAGTTTTAATTTATTCACTTTGAAAACTTTACACCCGAACTGGTAAATTGTTTCATGGATTTTTATCTATGTGGGTATATTGAAAAAAAAGTGGGGCCTTACTCAGGATATATGTGGCCTCATATTTACCGTTAAAATACATTGCTTTTGGGTAAAAATAACGAAATGTTTTTTTTAAATAAATAAATATAATTTCCCAACTAGTGGTGGTGCGAAAAATTGGCCTTTAAAAGTTTTAGATGTACTTTTTTAAAATGCATAAGCGTCTCTGTTGGAATGACGTAATATAAAATTTTAATTAAAATATTAACACCATAACGACGGGGCGACTGCGTCAATTACATCCGCCTAATACGGTAGGGAAAAATGCATAGAAAGAAATGTGAAATCATTCTGAACTTTTAATTGGCATAGGAATAAAAATTATTAAATTTTTAATTAGCACGTAGAGAGCCGTAATACATATCAAATTTCTGATCCCCACAGGCAACAAATTCCTTTTGTATTGAAATCGATCAAAAAAAGGTTAGGGAACTGAATTTTTTTAATCGAAATTGCACAAAGGTAGAAGTGGTTCATATGCATACAGTAGGAGCGACAAAAATTTAAACACATTTTTCATTCAATTTCTCACGCTTTTCAATTAAATCCCTTGCTATATATTAACTTTTTAATTCTTATATCTGATAATCTAAGATAAATATTTTATTATATGGGTAACTTTATTTTTCAATGAGTCATCAATTACTCCTTTCTCCTTCACGGTTCTGAGAATATGAAAGTAAAAATTTCGGGTTTTTTAATGTCGTTTTTGGAAAATGTCAAAGTTTTTCAAAAAATTAGATCAATGAGAAGTCTTTTTTTCTTTATAAACTAAAACTGTAATTCTTCCCCTTGCTAAGGCGCATTAGCACAAAACCTCGAACCCGTACATGTTTTTTGGGCCACAGAATCGCCTGTCTATCATTTCCAAAGAATTCACCGTAGAGAGGTTGCCGCAGTTTCTGGAGTGATCAAGCTAAAGCCAACATTCCTTTTTGTTATGGGCTTGTCTTCCGATTTACCTTTTGGAATAAAATCGTTCCTTATTTCCTGATTCAAAGCATTTGGACTAGGGGTTTTTCGAGGTCCCGGAAGGCCAGAACTTCGGACGACCTTAACGATGCCTTTAAATTTTTAAATTTTCGTTTTCATTAAATTTCATAGCTATTTTCTTGGATTATTTCATCTCATTTTGGTATTTATTCCTCTGTGAAAATATAAGAGACTTGGCTATCCCTACGAAGCCTTTTATCAATCGACGATAATAAGATGTTATTTGCAAGAATGTATTTAGACTATTTTTTAGGTTTTTAAATCGTTTATTCTTATGAATTGCTTTTAGTTTTTTTGGGATCTCATTTAATGCCCATGTCAATGGGCGGATATCTTAACCTTTTCAACATTTTCCAAATTATCTTCTACGATTTTACCGAAATTATTTTATAGTTTTCATATTAAGAAGTAACAAATGCACGAATTTTAATCAATAACAAGTGCTCAAATTGACCTTCTTCTGACTAAATATAAGCAAGAATGTATAAAAGGACGAATCCGTGGGTTGTTTACCATTTTTCAAAATTAAAGTGTTCTAAAGTATTTTTCAGATAAAGAAGGTATTTAAAAATATGGTTAATCTCTCTGACCCATACACGTAACAAATAGCATTATATTGGTCATGAGAGAGGTGAACCTCGATTAAAATGGTAAACAACCCACAGGTTCGTCCTTTTATACATTCCTATTTATATTCAGTCAGAATATCAGCTAGGTACCAGCCTGTATGGAGTATTTGTAGGTAACATAATAAATAATTCATTTATGTAAAAAAAATAAAAAAATAGTACGGGAAATTTTCGAGGAAAATGCAAATTTTTTCTAAAATTTATTAAAAAAAGAAGGAAATTTTCCATGTTTGAAAGGTAATGTTCGATGAGTGAATGAACTTGATATTTTATATAAAAAATATTTCTTTTCCACACAGCGGAAAACTATAGATTGATAAACTTCTGAAGGTCGCATCTCGAAAATGAATCATTTTTGAAGATATACGCATTGTCCTTTTTTTTATAAATTTCGATAAGAAATCGGACTCTTTGTATATTTTTCCCTTTAAGAGTTGGTCTGCTTAAATTCTTTAACTTCCATTATTAAATTATATTTTAATTAGAATTTATTTAATTTCATCCAGATTTATTCAATTCACTTTTAAATAATTAAAGAAGAATTAACAATTTAGCACTCAAAAACTATTTTCTATCTATTTTAATTCAATTTATTTTTTCTTTTTTTCAGGTAAGAAAAAACTATAAAATTAGATGGAAAATAGAATTGGGAAGGTAAAGATTATCATCCTGTTTATAATGATGATTGCGCTATGGAAAAACACTGCTATTCTTGGTGTTTCTGTTGCTATCAGTTATGTGTAGCTATAGTATAGGTGCAACAGTTTTAAAAACATTTTATACTTTATCATATATAGCTTTTACACTTCAAAATCAAAACCAGGACCAACAAAATCAAAATCAAAAATCAAGACCACGATTTTCAAAAATAAGAGGTAGGGCTTTGGCATTGAAACCAATCAAGAACTATGTAGTCAATTGTTCACAAATTGTTAAAACGGATGACTCCTATTCTTCCGGTTTTCCGCTTCATATGGGTGTACCACAAGGCTCAATACTAGGGCCCATTTTGTGTTGTCAGACACAGCTCCATAAATCTCTTTGCAGATGGTGTGCAAATTTACCTAGATTCCGCAAGAAGACTGCGTTAGCAGACTACGAAGACCTTGATAACATTGCAAAGTGGGCCACTCATAACAAGTCAATACTGAATCCCAAAAAATCACATGCCTTGGTGTTAAGTAGAAGTAGCCTTGACTTAACAGACTGCCCGCCCGTAGAATTTAACTGCTCTGCGACTAAAGCTAAAAATTTGGGTATTATAATAAACTCTCATATGGGTTGCTGCGATCCCATTATCATGAAGCTGTGCACGATTTATGGCATCCTACGGCGGCTATGACTGTATGCTGATGTATTTACCACCGACCTACATGTTAAGCTGATCAAAATTGAGGCTGGCTTTGATTTATTTGCTCTTGTTTTTGAAAATGCTGGCCTTGGTTTTGATTTCGTTGGTCTTGGTTTTGACTTCGTTTTAGATATCATTGATCTGTTTGCATTTAAAGTGTAAATGCTACATAATCTGTATGGATTTTTTAACGAGGTCTTCGATAAAATTGTCATCATGGCAGAGGTGAGCAGATTTCACCCTTTGTCTAAAAAAATACATCTCTAAT
Source organism: Dasypogon diadema (assembly GCA_006980735.1). Classification (NCBI taxonomy): domain Eukaryota; kingdom Metazoa; phylum Arthropoda; class Insecta; order Diptera; family Asilidae; genus Dasypogon; species Dasypogon diadema. Next base: position 18,548 of record QYTT01079378.1, read on the forward strand.
CAAATTTGTTAGTATTCTATTAGATGTGTCGATCATTTATGCATTATTTTTATTACCAAATGAAATGGTTTTGCTAATCAAGAATTAGTTTTTAGTCGTATTGTACTTCTCTTTGCGAGAATTGTTGTATATAAGCTGCATCCTACTCTGTGCACTACAAAAGAAATACTTCATAAAAAGTTTTATGTTTAATATTTCAAGATGACTGACAGTTTTTATTCAGCCAACATATTTTAGAGAAAAGAGACATAAGAATATGGGGAAAATATGTATTAAAAGTCGTCAAATGCTTTGCTTCGTTGGATTTTTCTCTACAAAGCATATAAAAGCCCAATCAATTTTAATAACCTTCAGAGCAATAATTAATGTTTTTCATATTCTGTTTGCGTATTCAACTTTTCAAAGAGTAAGAAGTCTGTTTTCTGTGGCAAAAAAAATGGGAATAGAAACGACAGTTTTATATTACTCTACAGAAAGACCCAAATCTGTTAGCTCTTTGTCCAGTATACCCTTGAATGGGATCTATTGAAATTACGTTCTAAAATGAGCACTACATGCAAGCATAAAATATTTTGTTAATCAAACACAAACGAGGCAAATTGCGGTATGTTTGTTATTTTCAATTAACTTCATTCGGATTTCGATAAAGTCATATATTACACAGAAACAGCACAATACTACATATTGCCAGATGCTGTCAGGTAATCCCTACTCTTACCTGAAATCTGCATTAAATTTCAAATGCTGCTAATTCTCGTTGGCATGTGAACATGGACTCCTCCGTTAATTACAGCCACATTTACTTAATAAACTATAAATTGCCATAAATTTACAATTGTAATTGTCTCATTTTGGTTAATGGACAAGGAAATTAGATTAGTATATAAGCAAAGGCAGAAGAATTCCATGCACGTATAATTCGTAATACGTAAGAGCTTTGATTTGAATTCCAATCTGTGATGTCCGAACTCAATATACAGATATTTCGACAGTTGGAATGTCTAGGAGAGCAGTAGCCAAATAACTGGAAGGTAATAATCGCGTGCAAATTCAGATATTTTCAGCTCCAATGCCTTGTATTTTGATATTTGGATACGAGTGGATAATTGGATGCAGCAAGCAATTATCACGTTGAAATGCCTGAGTCTCAGATGGTAATTTCAAATAGATTGCTATTGAATATAGAAATATTGTTTAGTGGGTGGGTGTTAAAATAATTTTAATTGAATATTGTAGTAAATATTTTGGATAAAATTAGGTCTCCGAACAAAACGTTGATCAAGACACAAAGGAATCGATAGGCCCAAATTCCTGGTCTTCTTCTTATCAAATCGTGCTTACACGAAACGAGAAGCAAATACTTTTACCTTTTTCATCTGCATGGCTTGCAATGCAGCTGACATGGATAAGATGCCACTGGAATCATCATTAGATGAAAAGAAACGGAATTAGAACAGTGATATCATTTTGCTACCAAGTATAGCATTACGACGGGCGGTCTATTTGTGTCACTAAATTTCCTTCTGCTCATTACTCATAAATAAGAAACTCAATTTCTTCCTATTCGTTATTCATTCATTCACTCGCTCATTACTCTATTACGGATTGCTCCAGGGAATCAATTTTAGAGAGACCGTCTCGTCTCCAATGAGCTTAAAAGCTATTTTTTGAATTTTGTTCAACCCGGACAATGCAACTTGTCTTACCCCTGATCTGATCGCCCAGATCTACGAATTATATTCTATATATTGGTATGAGCTTTGTAAATGAGCGTCAGATCAGATAGGGTGAAGTATTTCTTGTATTGATGCAGGAAGCTCAAGCACTTCATCGCATTCTTTGCAACAGCAAAGATATGATCCGTCCAACTAAGATTGTTAAATTACTGGAATCCTCAGATGTTCAAGTTAGGAGAGTTAGAAATCTTCAAGTGAGAGATAAAATATCGTTAATGAAGAGCAGAATAAGAGTAGGGTCGTTAAACAACCTTGCGGTACGCCGGCATTGATACTGTTGGAGATAGCACCGTTCAGAGTAACTTGAATGAAACAGTTAGAAAGGAAAATGCCAATCTAAATTAGAGGCGTAAAGCCTAGATCAAATGCTGGAAGTTTGGCTAAAAGGGCAGAGTGCCTTCGAAATGTCCACAGCAACCACCTTTAATTCTCCGAACTCCGATATTGTGGAGACAGTTATGTCAACGCTCGATACTGAAGCAATATTCTTAAGAAATGTCCATAATCGATGGCTAAGCGGGCTGGGGCGTACGTCTGCAAATTTTCTCCTCCTGGTATGAGTTCAAATCTTGCGCAGGACTCGGCGATATATTTGTGTACCAGTGGTTGGGGAAATTCTACTGACGAAAATTGCACGTGCGAAGCCACGGTAATTTCATGCCAAAGATTGGCTAACAATGGTTGAGGCAATTTTAATAACGAGAAGTTTACTTGCACTGCCACTGGGATCTTAGCACAGTAAAAAATTCATGTCGAAAAATTATGGCTTACTGACAACATTTGTCAGGTTAAAATTTCCAAATCTCCTCTTTCCTAAGAAATTCTGTCTACCTGTACGCAGCTTATAAGCTATGCTGTGTGCATCATAGGGTTGTCCACTAAGTATTGGGAAGGAATTATGTTGAAATATTGAAGCTATAAAGTTTTGCGTCCACCTGTGGAAGCAGATCCCACGTGTAAAAAAGCTTAGACTGACATAAGTAGAACGGAACTGTAAGTACGAAGTATTACTGTGTGCTGGTGCGCTCTATTGTAGAAAAAAATATACAGCAGAAATGTGGGGAACAGATTGAAAGATTAGTCATGCTATTTTTACAGTTGCGATGTCTTGATCTCGATTTCAACAAACTCTGCAGTTTACACAATTTTTTAATAAAAGCACCTACACTCCTGGCGGAAAAGCAAACCGATAAATTAACGTGATATCAAAGAGATTTGGGGAAAATTTGTAAAGTGCAAAGTAAATTTCCAGCCATCCGAGCTTGGAATCGTGGATGAACAAAAACTAAGCTTTTCCAGATGTGAAGACGTCTTATTTGGGGAATATTTAAATTTATACAAGTAAATTGTCCAAAAATCGACCGGAATAAGATCAAGCGAGTAGACTTGTAATGCAAGAGATTTTATTGCGCCTTTATTTTATAATGATATAAATATACATCGGAAACTTATCCAATTCTATTCGAATATTCCTCACCGATCGTGGGGTGTGATATTTTATAATATTTAAATTTTCGCTCATTTGTTATTAGAAATTATCAGATCCCGCTGTCTTGACTACCTTAATGACAGACTAATTTACATGGGTCGGTTTATTCAAGCACACTTAATTCATTAATTGTAAAAATAATTGAATTTTTGGCTTCTAATTAATTGGAACTACTCTCCTTTTTTACTTTTAATTGGTGAAATGTAGGTAATATCTAGATATTTACTGCAGATTGTTATATTTTCGTTTGTAGTTTCTTGTACGTCAAAAAAAAGACGTTGGTCTTAATTTTACAGCTGTTGAATATTATTATTACATTATTGAGTATGTTGTATTTTCACTTAACAAATTTGGGTATTCATTCTCTGATGGCGATTTTTGCTCCAAGTTTTCGAACACATGAAAAGTTTTCAACAGTTCTGTAAAAAAAATCAAAATTAGAGCAGTATGGTTATAATTAAATTACCATTGCAATTGCACATTAGTTAGTGTTGCACAACTTTCAAAATTGAATCAGAGGTCCAAGTATAAACCTGTAGTAAATGCTTTGCGTCCGAATAATTTCTGTCCTCTG